>KZ308552.1:744155-765202 GCA_000376725.2 Ladona fulva
CTTTGTGACACAAATCACGAATTACAGCCGACGAAATCAGAAAAGCACTTTATCAATAGTCGAAACTAACAGACGCACGCGTTGCATGCTGGTTATGAAATCCCTATCCAAACAGCGTTCAATCGCGTGCCCATTCAAGTCGAAATACGTGACTCCCACACTCGGAATCACCACGGCATCGCATTCAGCGGCGCATGAGTATCCGTTCAACTGTCCACTTCCCACGGAACCTGTCTCTCGACCCAACCCTTCCCTCGCATTCATCTTGACCGCTCCGGAGGGAGGGAAGTGTGGGAAAGTTAGCAGAACAGGTTTCTCCCGCAGACAGATATTCCTCCCTGTTCCATTACTCCAAGGAATCGATCCGGGAAGCTGCCAGGTGTGCTTGATGGTCAGTGGAGAGGGAGGACAATAAGGTTCTCCCATCTTCCTCTCAATGCGGACCTTCTTCCCTCCCGAGACGTTTCGGATGACGTGAAACGTTACACGAACCTTCGAACTTTGAAAAATGCAAATGAAAGGATCGCCCGTTGAAATTCGACGGAGGAAACATTTACATTGAGGATAAAGGCCGTGAGAGGAAGCGGTGAATGTAATTCTCCGCCGAAGGTAAAATCGAGTTGAGCTAATCGTGTACAAAATAGGACGAAATCAAAGCGAATCTTTTTGAAGTATTCGAAGGAGAGATGCCCGTTAATTTACCGATATAATATGTTTTTCGGTGAAATGTATAGCAGTAAAGTATATATGATTGTCCGTAGGTAAACTACGATCTGCATGGATTCGTCAAAAAAGTAATTCTTATAACCTTAAACCTTACTTACAGGAGTATTAGAAACATTAGATTACATTTATATTTTTCGTTACATAATACAATATTATGGAATATGTCACACAAAAGGATATAGTAATGAAACAAGATAATAACTAAATACAATTTATTAGTATTTTTAAAATTGCTTCGACAGCTGAGGTCATCTCGCGCCTAGATTCGAACCCGGGACCGCTTTCAACGAAATCGAACGCGTTGCCGACTTTTCTATCCGGAAGCCCCAAACAGAAAATGTAATTGGTGAAACAAGGCATATCATGAAACAAATCAATTATTATTATGTACAGAATTAATGTACTCATTTACTGAACCCTTCAATAAAACTGTTAAACAAATTGCTTGAAAGGACATACTCAAATGTGAGAAATGATACCCCAGTATCATTTCGTAACAGTTAAGAATTCGTGACAGTTCAATAACGGCAAAGATAATTTCCATCTATTATATTTCAAATCTGACAGTTAAAGAGTTTACAGCTCCTTGTAGACCTATAATTCATATTTTTAAGAGTAATGGGACATGGATGGAATCTTTTTAAATCCTCATTTCTTAGTGACTTTACATAAATTCAACATTCTCGAGAAATATTTTGTACAAAATGTTCAACGTCTTTCATTATAAATAACCAAACATTTTTTTTTAATTTTTCAAATATTATTTGATTAAAGAGCATACTCTAAGCATTTGTTTAGTTTTTCATGTTGGTATGCTCGTAAAGCTTCATATTATCCATATCTCAGGCTTCTAATCAACAAGAAGGCACCTCTTAGTCCAAAAATAGCATACCCTGGGAAAACACGACCTTAGGCTCGTAACTTAGGATTCAACAACTTAAACAATAAGAAGCTATGATTTATTTATGTCCCTTCACACACTATCCTCAACAGTGTTTCTTAACGGTATCATTTTAAAATAAGGCACTCGCAGTTTTCAGTAAACAATTAGAAATATGAATAGGAAAGTAGTGTTGCGGTATGGTTCTAACAGAAATCTCTCTACATTTACTTCTGCTCGTATGTATGTATAATATCCTTTACTTGTTCTCTTTCAATACATTTACGTTCCCATGGTGAAAGTGCATCAAATAATCCGCATCACGTTACGTTAAAAGAAAAAACATGATTAGTTCTTGGATAATTTTGATATCTTTTTTACTTCATATTCTTTTCCTTCATGATTTTTATGTCCTCGACCTTTTGCAGCACGCAAATTTAAATTTCCCAACAGCAGGACAGCCGGTAACTGAGAAAAACTCCCGTGAAAGACTTGGATTTTTAGTTCACCTATTCCACAACAGATACCGCTCGGAGCAATTCCTAAAAGGTGGTTTCGCCCTCAGGTCACTATATCGGTACCTGTGAAATGACATCGTAAAGGTATTCTTACATTGCAACCACCGTTTGAAAAGGGTATCCTGAGCCCCTTTCAGAAAATCAATTGATCATTTTCTACTGACGTAATGTTATTAATAAAAACGGAGCGGTATATATAATAATGTTATTGTGTAATAGCGTGGAATGTATAATTATAAAAATGAATGCGAGTAGAGTTGCAAACATCCCGATTCTGACGAGATTCTTGATGGTTTATTCATTGAATGACCAGCTGTTAATTATCACACCTTTCAAAAAATTAGTACAGAACGGAAGAGAAAATTTAGCTCTGTGGCAGTTGCACCGAGATGACAGAAATTTATTGTTCTCAAATTTAGAATCAAAACTTTTGGCTTGAGCGAAACTTTCAACAATCACACAACATTTCACATCTATCTAATGTATGAATTTCGTAAGTATATTATGAAGCAGAATATATAAAAACTGAAGTAGGAATTACGAAGTGTAGTGAAGAACCGACTTTTATGCTCTCAAACTATTTTAATGCTATAATTTACTTTAATGGAAATTTCTTGGATAAAATTTGAATTTTTTATAAATTTCACTATAATTTGAACTTTTAAATCATAGTTTTTCCACCTTGTCCCGACTTTATTGTTTATAGAATCCGAATTGTACTTTTGCGATGTATCTGATAAAATCTGACATCCCTTATTGCAAATGATTTTATAGTAATATGGAAAATAGGTTTATATTACAAAATTTGCATAAAGGAACCAAGAATAAATAAACTTCCAGCATTCACTCGGTGCGACCTGGGTTTCTGTATATTTAGGTTTACAGGGATACCTCGACCTGCGAAGATAATTCGATCCGGAATCACATTCGTTAGCCGAAATATGATATTTTCAGGCGTCTTACTGTGTACTGTCTGGAGCATAATCAACCAATTTGTGTTGGTGACTGACCTTATGAGATGCGGAAAACACATGTCTATGCCACACACTCATACAGGAAAGGTACAGGAATGGCCAGACAGTTCACGTCTCTTGTTTTATGTTAGCGCGCAGTCGAAAAAAACAGCGAAAAAATTTTTGTCAGCCGAAAAACTCGTTAACAGGGTCACTCATTACCTGAGGTATCACTGTATTTACAAAGTGAGATTTATAAAGTTTATTCCGGAAAATAAAGTATCACCTTCCGTGGTTCCGATAGGAAGCGATTCGAAGATAAAAGCTACAACATCCGGCTTCAAACTCCTTCATGGTCCTAATCCTTAGGAGCGTCTTTCGGGTGGAAGGAGACCCTGACTAAAGCGCTCTAGAACCGCGATCAGGAACAGAGCAACCACCCCAAAGGACGCGAACCACGCGACAATGAAGCAGAGGTAACCATTTGCGGCGATAATGGGGAGCCCAGCACGCGCCCCTACGCCCCTTGCGGGTAACCTTTTTTTCCGACCCCAATCCAGGTACGGCGGAGTCCCTCAAGGTTCATTTTTTGCACCCTTCCATTACTCCGCTATGAGGGGCACAGGCACGCTCTTTGAAGTCTCGGCCGCGTTTTTTTCGATCGATCAAATGGCGCTTTTTCACACACCTCGCACGCGTCGCGACACACGAATGCCTAACTAAATACAATTTATTAGTATTTTTAAAATTGCTTCGACAGCTGAGGTCATCTCGCGCCTAGATTCGAACCCGGGACCGCTTTCAACGAAATCGAACGCGTTGCCGACTTTTCTATCCGGAAGCCCCAAACAGAAAATGTAATTGGTGAAACAAGGCATATCATGAAACAAATCAATTATTATTATGTACAGAATTAATGTACTCATTTACTGAACCCTTCAATAAAACTGTTAAACAAATTGCTTGAAAGGACATACTCAAATGTGAGAAATGATACCCCAGTATCATTTCGTAACAGTTAAGAATTCGTGACAGTTCAATAACGGCAAAGATAATTTCCATCTATTATATTTCAAATCTGACAGTTAAAGAGTTTACAGCTCCTTGTAGACCTATAATTCATATTTTTAAGAGTAATGGGACATGGATGGAATCTTTTTAAATCCTCATTTCTTAGTGACTTTACATAAATTCAACATTCTCGAGAAATATTTTGTACAAAATGTTCAACGTCTTTCATTATAAATAACCAAACATTTTTTTTTAATTTTTCAAATATTATTTGATTAAAGAGCATACTCTAAGCATTTGTTTAGTTTTTCATGTTGGTATGCTCGTAAAGCTTCATATTATCCATATCTCAGGCTTCTAATCAACAAGAAGGCACCTCTTAGTCCAAAAATAGCATACCCTGGGAAAACACGACCTTAGGCTCGTAACTTAGGATTCAACAACTTAAACAATAAGAAGCTATGATTTATTTATGTCCCTTCACACACTATCCTCAACAGTGTTTCTTAACGGTATCATTTTAAAATAAGGCACTCGCAGTTTTCAGTAAACAATTAGAAATATGAATAGGAAAGTAGTGTTGCGGTATGGTTCTAACAGAAATCTCTCTACATTTACTTCTGCTCGTATGTATGTATAATATCCTTTACTTGTTCTCTTTCAATACATTTACGTTCCCATGGTGAAAGTGCATCAAATAATCCGCATCACGTTACGTTAAAAGAAAAAACATGATTAGTTCTTGGATAATTTTGATATCTTTTTTACTTCATATTCTTTTCCTTCATGATTTTTATGTCCTCGGCCTTTTGCAGCACGCAAATTTAAATTTCCCAACAGCAGGACAGCCGGTAACTGAGAAAAACTCCCGTGAAAGACTTGGATTTTTAGTTCACCTATTCCACAACAGATACCGCTCGGAGCAATTCCTAAAAGGTGGTTTCGCCCTCAGGTCACTATATCGGTACCTGTGAAATGACATCGTAAAGGTATTCTTACATTGCAACCACCGTTTGAAAAGGGTATCCTGAACCCCTTTCAGAAAATCAATTGATCATTTTCTACTGACGTAATGTTATTAATAAAAACGGAGCGGTATATATAATAATGTTATTGTGTAATAGCGTGGAATGTATAATTATAAAAATGAATGCGAGTAGAGTTGCAAACATCCCGATTCTGACGAGATTCTTGATGGTTTATTCATTGAATGACCAGCTGTTAATTATCACACCTTTCAAAAAATTAGTACAGAACGGAAGAGAAAATTTAGCTCTGTGGCAGTTGCACCGAGATGACAGAAATTTATTGTTCTCAAATTTAGAATCAAAACTTTTGGCTTGAGCGAAACTTTCAACAATCACACAACATTTCACATCTATCTAATGTATGAATTTCGTAAGTATATTATGAAGCAGAATATATAAAAACTGAAGTAGGAATTACGAAGTGTAGTGAAGAACCGACTTTTATGCTCTCAAACTATTTTAATGCTATAATTTACTTTAATGGAAATTTCTTGGATAAAATTTGAATTTTTTATAAATTTCACTATAATTTGAACTTTTAAATCATAGTTTTTCCACCTTGTCCCGACTTTATTGTTTATAGAATCCGAATTGTACTTTTGCGATGTATCTGATAAAATCTGACATCCCTAATTGCAAATGATTTTATAGTAATATGGAAAATAGGTTTATATTACAAAATTTGCATAAAGGAACCAAGAATAAATAAACTTCCAGCATTCACTCGGTGCGACCTGGGTTTCTGTATATTTAGGTTTACAGGGATACCTCGACCTGCGAAGATAATTCGATCCGGAATCACATTCGTTAGCCGAAATATGATATTTTCAGGCGTCTTACTGTGTGCTGTCTGGAGCATAATCAACCAATTTGTGTTGGTGACTGACCTTATGAGATGCGGAAAACACATGTCTATGCCACACACTCATACAGGAAAGGTACAGGAATGGCCAGACAGTTCACGTCTCTTGTTTTATGTTAGCGCGCAGTCGAAAAAAACAGCGAAAAAATTTTTGTCAGCCGAAAAACTCGTTAACAGGGTCACTCATTACCTGAGGTATCACTGTATTTACAAAGTGAGATTTATAAAGTTTATTCCGGAAAATAAAGTATCACCTTCCGTGGTTCCGATAGGAAGCGATTCGAAGATAAAAGCTACAACATCCGGCTTCAAACTCCTTCATGGTCCTAATCCTTAGGAGCGTCTTTCGGGTGGAAGGAGACCCTGACTAAAGCGCTCTAGAACCGCGATCAGGAACAGAGCAACCACCCCAAAGGACGCGAACCACGCGACAATGAAGCAGAGGTAACCATTTGCGGCGATAATGGGGAGCCCAGCACGCGCCCCTACGCCCCTTGCGGGTAACCTTTTTTTCCGACCCCAATCCAGGTACGGCGGAGTCCCTCAAGGTTCATTTTTTGCACCCTTCCATTACTCCGCTATGAGGGGCACAGGCACGCTCTTTGAAGTCTCGGCCGCGTTTTTTTCGATCGATCAAATGGCGCTTTTTCACACACCTCGCACGCGTCGCGACACACGAATGCCATTCGATTGAATTACCTGCCTCGCGCTACGGATCTGTCGCCTCAGTCATCCTAAACACACCGTTTTTTGCGCCTCTTACCCTCGGAGAAAAAATGCTGTTTCAGGCGCGCCCTCCACCTGTAATTCGACTATTTAGGTCAGTCGAGATCAAAGCATCTGCGGCTCACATCGGGGAAGGAATTTTACGAGCACGCCGCTGGAGGGAGTATGCTTTTCTTAATAATCAGCTTTAATCGATGGAAGAGCATTTTTCTTCCGCCACCTTCTCAGCGTGGTTAAAAGTCACGTGTTCTTTGATCATAGTGTGAGTAGGCGTTCATCCGCTCTTATAGTTAAATTTTTGACGGTAAATATAAACATATATTTAAAACCTAAGATTTTATTACAAGAGGTATTAATTTAAAGAAGACCCTCTAAATCTTGCCCATTCAGGATTGATCCACTGAGCTTATACTTCTTTTTTTCAAAATGTATTATTCGACATAAACTTCAGGTTACATCAAGAGATGATTAAATGATGGCTGAAATTCGAAAGAATAGTTAAAAGTATATTGTGAGCTGCGAAATTCTTCCTCCTTGAATTTCCGCATATATTGGCAAACATCAGAAAAGATCTAAATCTATATGACCTACAACACTTAGAACTCGGTTTGATTATGCATATATGTTGCCGTGCATTCGATTGCATTATTCCTGTACCTCTAATATCGATCGCTTGAGGTAAATCCGACATTCAAATCCGGAATTTCAGAATTTTTTCAACAAAACAAAGGAATAATTTCTCGAAAATTAATATTCAATTTACTTACGACCTTGTCTTGTATTCTTCCTTACACTCACTGATTCCTATTCACTTAATAACATTATTTAGACATATTGATATCCTTTTTACAGTATAATTTCTTGAAGGTTTCGGTGATCCCTAATTTCAAGGAGTTAACTTGGATGTTTCCCAGATGGTGGGTTCGTTTTCACCAATAGTGTGTTTGCTATAAATCCTGTGGATGGAATACGTTTCCCTTTCACTCTGTTTTACTGTCCAACATTACTTTCAAGATGATAGATGATTTAATCAAAGGCTTAATTTACTCAATAATTTTAGAGAATGTACGTTTATAGAAGATATAGCCGATATTATGCGTCCTCCCTGTTACATAAGCCGTCCAGATACTGAGAGAAAATTCAAAACGATAGATGCTACAAGTCGTTTGAAGATTTCATTTTTTCTGCAAATTGTAAGCAAAAGTAATCGATTAGGGAAGTAGAGTGAAGGTGTAAGCACCCCCTGCCACGCGCCGAAAGGCGGCTCGCAGTATACATATATAGATGTAGATTACTGACTCTTACTGGCTGCATGTTTCCATAATTTAGGGATTTAAATATAGTAGACGACTTAATAATTAAATAACCGACTCGAATGTTAACGCGTCGGTTCCTCACCTGGACGTTATTATTAAGTTAGCGGACAATGTAAAAGCGTTGTTTCTTCCGAAAAGGATTTATTTCCTCCGAATCCGAGAATGCTTCCGCAGACCTCTGCACGTATCTTGGGGAGGAGTTGATGAATTCGCCAAGATTATTTCTTTCCTGAGAATGAATAAACAGAGAGGAAGGCGGAAAATGAGAAAGAGGCCGGAGGCGAGAGGAGTTGCCGAAAGTGGGTTTGATATAGTGTCTCCGTTTCCTGAGTGCGATGGATGGAGAACAAAGGAGTGGCGCCTTCCGCTCCTCTGTAAGGAGGACTCCGTGGAAATTACACCGCAGCTCAGGAAACAACGCCGCTATTGATTGATGGAGGGAAAATTCCTCCGATGCCACACCGAAGACAATGGAGGACATCTGAAGCCTTTTTGGGCGTGTCGAAGGATACAACTGCCTAAGCACAGACGCAGCTGCCTTCCGGAAGAGGGACTTCTACGTAATATTCCCTTAAAGTTATACAATCAAACTGTGGCCTAGGAGTTGAGGTACTAAGGCGACATGCTAACGACCGAGGTTCAACTCCCAGATATTGCGATCCATATTCTTATGCCCATATTCCGATATGTTTCGGGAATTTAATGCAGAAGGTCAATTCCACCTACAAAGCCGAGTACAAGAGGTAAAACTCTGGGTAATAAAAGGCGATTCAAGTTTAGTGCCAGCCACACTAACTCCATTTCCTACGATTGGGCTCAAGTATAATTGCTTTAATCCATTATCGGCCAAGGTTATAAATAATGAGTAATTCACCATTTTTTCTTTGTGATGTTGTATTGACGTATTAGATAAAAAGATTAAAAAATGGACTCTGTTAAAAAATTGTAAATATGTGAAAAATAATGTTTAGTTTTCGCACCTTTTAACGAAACCAGTTTTCGGTCTTGAAATTAAAGGAGGAAAAATAATTTTCCTTTTGGAATATATAAGGGAAGATGTTCAATAAATATTATTCTTACATAAAATCGATAAAAGAAACACTCAGCAAATTTTAATTATGTAGTAAAGAATTCACCTTCTGGTAGACCCGCGAAACAAAATTGGACGAATTTATTAAAAATTTATTAGGAAAAGTAATAATTGGTAATGATGATATTTCTGGATTAAAAATTAATATAATTCTTCGACTCAAAATAGAAAGCAAAAACAATTGAAAATGTTTGTCTAAAATAACAATTTCACATTCGACGATAATATTGCGTTTTCGCAACTTTGGCCGGATATGGGTTAGCCTGATAACTCCCAAAGAATGAGAGGGACTATTATAAATACGCCAGGAATTAGAGACTATTATGCTCAAAGGAACGAATCGTTTACCATAATTTCAGGACATTGCCATAGTTTTATCTAATCGCACCGATGACTGATAGTACTATTTGTTTGTTCCCCTATTTCAAGGCTTTATAATACATAAAATAGGCGAATAATTAGAAGAGCAAAAGAAGATTTTTTGAAATGTGAAATGACTTGTGATTGAGGACGGTTTTCGATGAGTCGTTTCGGAAGCAGTTGCTGTCCTTTCATAGTGAATTAGTCTCTTGATCTAGTTGTACTTCAATCCCAATAGCATTCAACAACTGCTATCTCATTCTTTCATTTTTTCCGCAAAAATCTTACCGTCTTCAGCAAATGTTCTCTTCCTGTCCTCTCACCCAAACAATTATTTTCTCTCCAATATTTCCAAGGAAATGCCTTTCTTATTTGCATTCCTTCATTGCACATTCATTTTAAATTCAGTTCTCCAATAGATAAATAAATAAGAATTTCGCTGCCAGATACTGAAAGCATTTGCAGCAATATCTAAATTCTGGTAAACTTTGATTCAGTGCAAAGCAAAAATGCATTCTTACTGAACGTTGATTCCAAGCTGCACTGAAGAGCGCCTTCAGGAACGAATTAACTCACCGATTCTTTCTCAGGTTAACCATGACGAACCTTGCTGCCTTTACGAATGTACATACACCTTAACGAGAAGCAATACATGGCTTACGAACCTAATATTTTCCAATACAGCACTACAACAGCAAAACATTGAGATAATGAGAATATTTCGATTTATAATAGCTTAATTTAGAGAAAGTAAAAATTAAAAAAAGAATAATTTAATCGTATCAAAAAAATATACTTGTCTGTCAATCGGAGCTAAGCAATCAATCGATTCCCAAGGAAAAACATGAAAAAATTCTTACAGGACCGTAACGCAAAACCGAATCTTCCACCTCCACGAAGACTAATGCTCTAACTATTAAGCTAACTTTACAGAAGATTCAGTTCTGAAGTTTATGGAGACGCTCGGAAAGTTCGGGCAAGATAGTTTATTTGGTTAGGGCAGCCGCCAGGCAAATGGAATATCCTACTTCAAGTCCCAGTCCTGTGAGACATTTTTATACGTGTTCCTCCTTGGAAGTTTTCCTACATGCACGCCTTTACGTGTAAAGTCACCTTTAACACTTTTCCTTACTAGCAATGGATGTCGTAACGCCAGGGCCGACCTCTGTCGCTCTCGGCTGAGTAAGTTCTGACACCACAAGTTATATATAAAGCAAGAGTTTGCAATTATAAATGCTAGTTTAAAATGAGAGAATAAAACTATTCAGACTAATTATAACTTTTGAATTTCTTCTATATTTATTGAAGAAATTCAAAGTTTCTCTCTACTTGAAGTACCTTCTACTGAAAACGGAAGGCTTTTTTCGTTGTTTTTTAATTGGAAATTTCCTCGCACGTCTTTTTTATGCTCATCATCCTTAAATACAGATTTTGATGGCAGAAACATTAATTTCCTCCTCTTTATATGAAGTGTGGCATAAATTTCAGATTCTAAATGAAAACGGACAAAATGTAACGATCCCAAAGAAGTGGAAAGGGTTTCGATTCCAATTATCATAACTTCTTTCTGTCTTTTGTCCTTCAAAGAGTTTTGCCTGATGTACGAATCCTCGTTGCTACGCAACGGCACTCGTCTATGGTCACTGTAAAAGTAAGAGAGTGCTTGTGGGAAGATTATATACACTCGGACTCGGAGGAAGCCTATCTAAATAGGGTATTTTGTAGAAAAACTTCTTTAGTCATAATATGAATAGTTCCTTGCAAAAATAGTTCAGAAGGAATGCCACCAACCATTGTTTTTATAATAATAATAATAATAATGATGATAATAATAGTACGACTTTATTCGGGTCCGATTGTGGCTATCAAGTCTCAATCTAAGCCTTGTTGTGTTTCGCTTCGCAGCTAATACTTGGACCACATTTCCCTTATCCTTTCTCTAGATAATCGAAGCATCGATTGACTCTTCCCGTAGACTTACAGAAACAAGTATTACATATCGGAGTATCGATTTTGCATCACCGCTGACCGTTACCCACAACGCTTCACCTTTCAATCGATCTCTTCCATTCGATTTCCGATACCCTGAGCATTAAAGGTAAAATCACTCTGCTCCTCTCTCTAGCAACTGTAATTCCCCAACATGCTTACAATTTTTAAAATTTTCCCCTTCAATCTTCAGGTTAGGGAGTGTGTAATACTGTGGACTTTTTTCACTTTCGTTCAAGCTGTGTTACTATACGCAAACTTAAAAAATTAAGGGAGAAAAATATTACGAATGGCATGCGAGAGAATTTGAAATATTTCGAGAAAATGTCAGAAAGTAATCGGACACTGTGTAAAGCATTGTACCAAATTTTTAAAAATATGAAATTTTTTATGCAGAATGCTCCATGACGAATCCTAAAAATCTTAGGGATTGTAAGTGTGTGAGACTCGAACCCAGGTCTCTCGCTTTCCGGGTGGATGCTCTAGCCACTAAAGTACCTTTCAAAATCAATTTCACTCTGTTAAGGGATAACTGGTCGATATTTTTCTCTTCTATTTCCCATTGAGTAGTAATCATTCACAAAAAATTAGAAAAGTAATAGTAATTTATTTTTGAAGAAATACAGAAAATACTAGGATTATAGTATTATCCTTAGTTGTATTTTTACGTGTGTAGAACGCTCGGAACAAATCGCAAAAAAAAGCACCACAGGGTATATCAGAAATTAAATAACCTTTTCTTACTTTCACCTATTAAAGTGGATTCTCTTTCGTGAGAAACATTGCCTTGCCAACCAGTAACACAAGAAAGATCGCGTTTACTTAAGATGTGACACTTAGTAAACTTTAAATAAGTGTTTCTCATGTTATATGATAAACGCATTTCACCATCTTAACATTACAATATTTCAATGTAAAATATAATATTTATATTCATTAAAAAATGATGGTGAAATTACATCCTATTCATGATAATATAGAGTAACCGAGAGCTTTAAAAGGTTTACGGAGAAATTGATGCCCGTAAATGTGGCATCGTCGGGCTCGAAAGAAGGCCTTCCAACCAGAAGATTCAACGACCTGCAATAAATACTAAAATATTGATAAAATCGTTGAAACTGAATCAAATTTCATCCAATAAAATGAAATCGTGCATAAAAGCAATTAATGAAATCCAAAGTTAAATAAAAATTCGGAAATAAAAATAAACAAATATTCAGTCAGCTAATATTTCCAATTAAAATCATCAATTAGCGCCGATTTGACATTTACCTTTTAATGCATCTGCTATACCGAGAAATTCGAAAGTTATGCATCAAACAAACCATTTTCAATGGGTTTTGTCACGAGGCTAGCAGAGCTAAACCGACCGGAAAATGACGATGTACCTATCGCTGGAAAATTCCCAGATATGCCAATTATTGTATAAAAGTATAGTTTTATTCTCTGCGCCCGATAAATTCCCTCTTTGATTTAAAAAGGCCTTACGACTCGGTGAATAAAGTATATGATGTCTCTAAAAGCAAACCGAGAAAAGGAAAAACAGTCTGTAAATTATTAAAAAGTTTATATTCAACCAAGTAAAAGTTGACGAGAAATAGGAAGTGAAGGTATAACACATTTCAGTTGCATTTTAATTCCATTTCAAACCCCTCAGATTGCCATTTGATAGCATTTAGGAATATAAGAAGCTCCTCCTCGATGTAAGTTACCAATAATGTTTCCAAATTGTAAGATCGCGATTCTAATCAAATAAAAATGGCCGATCGGGAGAGCGCCTTAATCTATTTGAACCCCTAAGCCAGGGGATGAGGAGTAGGTAGAATCGTAAAAGGGACAATACAAAGACGGACGCATAAATTCCTTAATCCTTTAGCAAGCTACACAAGGCCGCAAGGGAATGTGGGAAGAGCAGCGAAGGGTGAGGCAGAGAAACCCGTTACTCTTAGCAACCATTACGTCTTTCACGAGGCAGTGCACACAGGGTGCCAAAACCGCCCGCCACCATTAAACGCTCTCCCTCCAAAGCGGACACCTCCTGCAAACATCCTCGTGCGGAGGAAGGAAAAACACGGCTCTATGCAGCCAGATATACGAAATTTCTCCGACTATTAACCCTCATCGTATTTCAGTCGGGACGGAAAGGCTCAGAATAACGGAAAAGTGCAGTCTTTTTCCTTCGAAAATACACAGGTTTTGGAATCGATAGGAGAAGAGAACACCAATGAGAGGTAGATCAAAAATTTTCCACCGCAAATTCTTATTACAAAAAAACCATAGCTATAAAGGTTGAGCGCGTTTAAAACGACGTCGCTAATGTTAAAAACAATCGAATTCGCGACAGATAAAAATTTCATTAAGTTGCCGAGATTAAGAATTGCTGAATTACAGTTTGGTCGACACAATATAGCGATTTTACTCATCGATTCGCGGAAGTGAAGAAAATCAACGTGACTAGCGCTCGTTGAACATTGGATCTTCCATCTTCCGTATGGCTGCTCTACACATTTGAGCTTATTCGTCGCACTTGGTTTGAGCAATCGCCTGGGAAAAGGAAGATCTTGGTTCGAGTCCCAGTCATGTTAACTTTCCATTCCGTTTATCCTTCCATTTTCAGACTCGTCAAAATGTGCCGAAAGTGCAAATGTTAAACATATTTTTCCTCAACCGTATGTTTTGTCGTAAACATTCTTCGCATGTTTCAATACAACCCGAATTATTTACATCTCCACACTCAACTTTAGACGGCAAATGATAAAGTCTCCCTCTTTTCGTACATATTTTCGTACTTATGATTTCATGAGTGTTTTAAAGTAAAAATGTTGGCAGAATAAAACAAGTAATCAATCTTATTGCTAAAGTGTAGAGTGTAAAGAATGACGAGTCCAAAATATGATCTTTAACATAACCTTAGCGGGAATTGCAATTCACTGCGATATCTCAACAAATTAAAACAGAATGACAAAGATACTCTCTACCCGTTCAATCGATTTGCGATTGCAATTCAATTGCAATGGGACGAAACGAAACATAAAAAATAAAACACGCAAAAAAGAAAGATTTCGTTTCTAACAACGGTTGCGTATGAAATATAATTTGACGTCCGAATGTTGGTGGCAATTCAGCATCGTGTTGAATCGACGTACGTGCGAGGAAGAGACAAGTTTCAGAGGGAATGATCGATTGAATGCGTAGAGGAATCTGTCTAATAAACAAGAAGCCGTGCAAAAGCGCAATTTAGATCGGTCAACGAGCGAGCAACAAAGGCGCGCAGGGAAACAAGAGAGGCATTGAAGAGCGATTCTAAAGAGATATCAATTGAGCTTCCTGCCGCTTTTAATCCGTCATAATGGAAGGAAAAACTATTAGGTAATTTGTTTCGTAGGCGAAGCGCGCGCAGTCCAAGAATGCGGGAGTGAGGATGACCGCAAAGTGTCCATTTCTAGTCCACCGCCCCCTCAAACAGCTTTTGCTCACGGCTTTGACTCGACTTTTAATGAGTTCCTCCGACTCCATAATCCCCTCCGCCTTCCTAATTCATTAGCGGACTCAAATGGCTCTCGCTGAGACAGACTTAAAAACTTTCCGGCGATTCTCATTTGTCTCCTGGACATTACGGCGAATGCAAGACAGGGCCTCAAGTAAGACGCAGCGTTTGGGTGTGGGCGTCGCTACAAGTACGGTTCTCCGTATTGATCAAGCGAGGGAAGGAAGCTTTCAGAAATGGCGTCTGAGAAGGAGGTTATGGGGGAAGGGTCACCTTGGCCACGGGGGCGGAGAAGGGCCCCGGGAAATGAGATCCTGTGGAATTAAGACATCCCTCGCCTGCAAATGACTTGTATCGAGGCCTCTTCCATTCGGGCTTAAAACGGACGCCTTCAGCTCGTTATTAACTTCTCTCGTATTTATTGGCTATCGAAGGAAGATCGATTGAAATACACGTGATTAAATTGAACGGGAAGTTTACGCTAAATAAGTAAGGGGCGACTATGAAGTACTCTTTTCGTTAACCACTGGTAATCTCGATTAAAACTACTGGAATATATGATTCAGTAAAGGAATGGTGAGATATTTCATCCAAAGTTCCGAGAAAGTTGAAATAAAATAATTGCCGATTATCAATACCTATAGAGACTTGAGGTTTTCCTGGAGGATGGCTCGAGTAAAAAGTTCTCGGGTTACCACCCAGGTGAGTTCTATTCTATTAGTACCTAATATACTAGTAAAAGTAGCGAAACTTAGTGTTTGTTCAATATATTATTTATTAAATTTACTTAATAAACGAGTCACGAGTTTATATTAATAAAGTTCACAGTAATAGGCGATGTCTCATAGAAATCCATTAGGATGAAGAGAGGCGCTGCACATTTCCATAAGAAATTCTCAAAATGAAAAACACCACAACACCAAGTTTTTTAACTGAAGAGTTTTTTAGGGAAAAGTACAAGTACTCTCTACATTTTAGAAGACTAAGTTAAAGATTATTGTAATCTGATTAATAAAATACTTTTTCTCTCAATCAGAACTCTTCAAGAGGAAGACTTTCAGGATTTTGATGACGATCGCATAATATTCGTAGATTGGTTTATATCAGGAAAGATCAGGATATCTCCGAACGCAGGATTATGAAGTTATTGTTCAGGCGAAAGACAAAAAACATAGCCTTGCCTAAACATCACTGAGTTTAAATAATGAACATCGTTAAATATCGTGCCATATATTTGTAACCGCATAAAGTATTAGTTGGTTAATAGACAGTTGGAAAATGATACATTGTCTCTCAAGTATTCGTGAGACAGACCATTCAAAACCTCAAGCCCTCTATGAGGCAAAGTGAGGAGGGAGGTGTTTTCCTTTGCTTTCCTAACCGAGCCGAAATGTTGTAAGAGAGGAAATTTCACGTAAGAGCAGCACAATGACCCTTTCAATGACACTTTTTATGCGATTTAATAATATATGACCAACACTGAAGCAATTGCCAAGTATCACCCAAATCACATTAGCATTCATTGTACAAACATTAACAAGTCTTAGTATAGGGGAAACTTATATCACGCATGTTTTGTTCCTGTAAGAACTTTTTCATGTCCGCTATTCTCATCTACCTTTCCTCGTTCCTTATCTCCGAAATTAATATTCGTAGCTAAGTATCAACCTCGTTTGAAAGCGTCTACTTAAATGAGTACTTGTAAACAAATGGTCATTTATTCCATCGAATTCAAAGAAAACTCATGCAAATGCCGATACAGTTAATGATGAAAAACTGCTCCAGTTCCATTCATCTTTATGCAAAAACCCCCAGAATCAGAGCAAAAGAAGCTTCTGGTAGCGCACCACACTTCCTGCCTCCCTTCGCCTTTCTTTGCCCTTCCCATTCTTTCCCCTTTTACCAGAAGTCATTTCCCTAACTCATTTGTTTCGTCTCGAAGGGAAGAGGAAATAAAATGAAAAACAAAAGAACTCTGCCTTGGAACGCAATTCCTTTTCCGCGAAAAGTTTTCCTCGCTCCTTTCTCTCATTTAATCTACGCGCCTCACGGCTTTCTTTTTTTTCAATTTATCTCGGTTCCCCTCTTCAGCGGGAATCCACGGAGACGGAGACTCGGAAACAAAGACGTTACATCTTTAATTGCTTCGTAAATTTTATTATTTCGCAACTTGGATGGGATGAGATCCAGCAGCGAATGAGCTTCGTAAAAGTTTTAATGCGGCAAATAATTTAAGACTCCTGGAGGCTATTTTGTCTAGATAATGAAAAGAGTTTAAATTAACTTGGAATTCATTGTGGAAATAGATAAGACGTCATTTTGCGGCGGTTCATAAGAACAAAAGAGAAACTGTCAGTAATTGCAGATAAAACTGATACTTAAGTAATTTTCATTAAGTTCATATAGTTGCTTATACGGCCGTATTACTTTTCTGCTTTATTTTAGCGAAATATAAAATATTTCAAAGAAAGTGGTCACTACCTGTATATTTTGCGAGTAGTCCATATTTTATATTTTTAGCGTATCTGGATCAGTTCAGCCTAATTTGACAAAGTGATACCTCGGCTAACGAGTGAACTTTTTAGCGAAGTTTTCGGCTGACGAAGATATATTCGTTGTTTTTCGCAGGAATATGGATTCCCAAGGACAAACAGATGTGAAAAATAGCGAAAAATGACTGATCCACGAACCCAGGTCTCCCACTTTCCGGAAATGTATTCTAAACACTGAACATCGATGGCGAGTTTCTTCCCCACTATTTTGGGAATGCTTCCGAAAATGGATTCGTCTAACGAATGTTTTAGCGGATGCGCGCACTAACATAAAGCAACAAAAATGAACGTTCTGGTAATTCCTGTACTTAATCCTTTCCGTCTGTAAAGAAATGAATTGATCACATTATATAGGAGACAACTACCGACCCCAATGGGTTGTTTATATTCAACATAGCGAGAAAGGCGACGCCTTATAACATCACGTTACCACTAAAGAAGATTTCGGATAAAGAAGATAAAGTGGATAATTTCTGAACGGATTATCTTTGTTAACCGAGGTATCATTGTACTACTAACCAAATTCAGAAAATTATTTTCGCTATAGCGTATTAAATACGACAAAAAATTGTAAGGGAATCCTTCCGCAAAGAAACCGCACCCCGTAAACTATGCCGAATCAAGCATTTTAAAATAAGGTTTTAGAAATGTTTGGGTTGTAATTTGGGTCGTCCTTCCACGCTGAAATGTCCTCAATGGATGGGAAAAAGTAATAACTTTAGAATCTTGTTGTTTTGCAACATCTTCCATTTCTCTTTCAATCCAAAATGCCTTATTTTTTACGCCTCAAAGAAAATAGCACCTCTTCTTAAATACACCGAAATCGAGTGTAAAGAGAGATATGAATGCGGTAGGAGCGAGGGACGGTGTGCCTTAAAGGTTCACAACCTCCTTCAAATCGATATCCTTTCGATTTATTTCCGCTAACGAAAAGGAGCCGACGATAGGCAAGGGATTGTTCCCGTAAAAAGAAGAGGGTTTTTAAGAAAAGGGGAAGGTAATAGCAACTCGTTACTTGGCACGTCCTTTGGGGGTTTGCTGCGATGGGATTAGCCTCCATAATCCCCTCAACTGCGGCGAGCGGACACTTGGTGAAACAGATCCGCGGGTAAATGATCTTGGTGTCCCGATTAGGTGCTCCTGTGCGGATGCTGTGTTTTCTTAATCCTCTTCTACGATCCGCCCAACTCTATTACTGCGACACTTCGCTTCCAAAAACAACTCAAAGTCCGAATATCGGTTAATTCGTAATATTATCGATTATGTTCGTCGTTTTCTTTCATCTCCGCTTTCCACTCCTGTGCGGTTCTAAGGCCCTGTTTAGCTCCACCTACGTCACGACAGCTTTCCGCGTTGTTTTTTTTTAATAAGCATAAAATATCCTTGTTAGCCGTTAGCCTCATATTCTACGTTTGCTTCTTGCAGGAGTATTATCGTAAAAAAACAATTATGGAAGATTCCTATTGCCAATTAGAATTATTGGTATTCCTTTTCTCGGAGAACCGTAGAAGTTGGTGACTTTTGGAGTTGTCGAAATGAAGCGCCTAAAGAAAAAATTTTGGCACCTTGGAAACAAGGAGTAAAAAAAATAAAACGAGCACTGCAAAAATATTTTGGTATAAATTTACTTTTAAAAGTAAGATATTTTCCAGCGCCAAGAAATATTAAAAACCTTTTTAAGCATGATAAGAAATGTTTATCTTAAATTCGCTGAATATATTTATTTCTCTCGCATATACCCATTGAGGCATTTTCTAGGATTCTGAAAGGAAACGCAAACAAAATACTGCGAGTCACTGAAACTTCACGATAATTTAAAATATTAAATATTACTCTAACATAATCGTTAGTTACAGGAATATTTCATGACAATTCACAAAATAAATAATAGACTTATAACTTCTATTAACATGTTTCGAATGGAATCGTCCCTTGTCTTTATATGATAAACATTTGAAGAGGCGACTCTTAGTACATACAAATAGGTGAATGTAAAGGAGCTGAAACAGAACCAAGTTAGGTGAGCCGAGGCAATAGCCTAGGGAAGGACTGGCGAACCTTTTGTGGCAAGAGTTCCAGGTTTCACAAATAGTATATAGGACTTTGGTGCCAATGTGGTGCACCACATTGAATGAAATGCTGATACTATCCATTTTATTAATTTAACGATGGGATGAAGATGTAGAAATTGACGTAAATAATAATTATCATTAGTAATGAGTAGAAGTCACATTTATCTACTCTAGGCTTCATTGTTCAAGGGAAGAATACATAACAAGGATAGTGCAGTCAGAGTTCTACGCAATACTTTAGGCACCCGTGCCATAGGTTCGCCCTCTTGCCTAGGGCCTTGAAGATTTAGGGGTGCAATATTTGGTCACCAGTCAGAAATAATATCTATAAAAAAGAAGTAGCTTCCAAAATGTACGTTCATTATGCGGTCTAATGCTTCGTCATTGCAGCATTCCATAGGTTAGTTTTCCATAAATTTTCATTTCAAGTATTAAAAATGTTCCTGTACACGATACGATATAGGAGCTCTTACATTTTCTCTGCGTTTGAACTCGAGATAGCATCGGTCGGAATTATACACCAAACTTGGTACTGTGTAATACACTGAAGTTTTCGTTTAAAGGAATGGCATAGGGAGATGGTACAAATCACTAGGCCATGGTCACTCTAAGGCATATTACGGCACTCTCCAGGGGCAATATTAGGTAAAATATCTTTTCATTCTTTCATTTCGTCTAGAAACAAAGTTATAGAAGGATTATAAAATCGAAATTTCAGTGCTGAGGGTTTATACACCTCATGTTCTGGGAGCATAAATAGGACTTTCAGTGGTCCTTCGACATCACTACTCCCTCAGGCGTTAAAAACGTTTCTTATATTAAACAAGTGTATATATTCATCGCGTCCTTTCCGCAGTAGCCCTCCGGGCGTTCCTTCAAATGTAAGATGGAGGCTTCCTTCTCAGCAACGCGTCATTCGTGTCACGTGGTAGTCCTCCGCCAATCGCCGCTCTTCTTACCATTGGGATTCTGGAGACGCGCACCCTTCTTCACGCTTTTCTTCCTTCTTCTTGGAGGAAATTCGATGGCGCGCATGCGCACTGCCTCCGTATCCAAGACCGCCGCCGAAAGGAGCGAGTTGATGCTGCTCGTCCGGTTTACACTCCAAACATGTGACCGGTTTTAGGCGGAATACTAAGCAGGTTGCGATAATCTGAGATCTGCTGTTACGTCCGTTGAGCAGAAATAGCTAAGATTACGCATCGTAAATGTATTTAAGGATATTTATCGTAGAAATCACGATAAAGATGAAAGGTGCTAAACCAAAATTATAGTTTGAATGAATCTATGTCGATCCACCACCAACGAGGGCGGATTTATGGTTAGGTAATATACTTCTTCATATTGTATGAAGAAGTTTTACCCCCTGCCACACGCCGAAAGGCGGCTTGCAGGGTACAAACATAGACATTGTATAAAAGCTCAGCACATTGACGGGTACTTACTTTCTTACTCGAAGAAAGTATGTTATATATAT
>KZ308552.1:765240-776143 GCA_000376725.2 Ladona fulva
TATATATATATATGTGTATATGTATATTTATATGTAGAGTACAGTCTGTGAGTGTTTTTCAAGACGAGCGAAACTTTTTAATAAATGTAAACATGACATACGAGCGATGCCTTGCTATACACGGAGTACGTACACGCTGTTTTGTCGGCCGAGTGCAGATATACTGAGGAACTTTGTTGCTCCTCAGATTGTTTACGCAACTTAGTATCACTGGATACGTTCCTTGTTAACACCACACAGAAAAAAGAACCCGGTGAGCTAACAGATTGAACAGTGAAACTAGTTCTACTCGCCAATTAATAAATTTGATTAATTAATATTAGATTTAAATAATAAAAAATAAAATGGTAATTTGTGTTAATGATTAAAATGTATATGATTATTTTAAGGTTTTGGAACAAATCATCTTAGTTTTCTTAAATGGAAATATCTTTGATATACGAGTGCTTCGGATTACGAGCACGTTTCTGGAACGAATTATGCTCGCAACCCAAGGTTTCCACCTCCTAATGGAGGGGAGGTGTGAATTTTTTTCCTAAAAATCTCTTAGGTTTTTATTTCCACATTTATTTTCGTTTTCTTTTCCCTTAAATTAACAACTGAGTGAAATATGACGATTGTTAGGATGGAATAGGAGACTTTTAGTCTTAATCTCACCAAAATAAAAACGACATATTATTACGTACTATATCCGGTACTTCTCAGCCGGAGGCCGGGGAACATTCACCAGTTCCGGATGCAAAGCACCAAATGGATTAGGCTCATAGATTGCTATTTTAATGTTCATTTAAAGATCTTACAATGGATCAAGTACTAATCGTTACTATTTCTTGTAGTTGAACAATATTGTTTAATTGCCACAAATTTTCTCACGCACTACTTTCATGATGTACGAAATGAAATCTTAAGCAAAGAATTTCACATTTTTTTCTCTAATGGGATTTGTTTATCTTTCTCAGGGTTTGGACCTGTTTGGGAGGAGACGAAAGCAGAACCCCAAAATGCGCCCCGGGCAAGTCGGCCGATGGGAATAGAAGAGGGCAAAACCAGTCCACGATTCTTACCCCTAAGGAAAACATGGAATAATAGTTCGAATTCTACGAGGAGTTGAGATAGACGGAGGGCCACCGGTAATTTACGACGGGGGCTCTTTGGTGTCTCAATACAGCTCGGAATGTATTCCGAGAGCAGCAATTCACATCTCCCCTATATTCTGCACTCGTTCACGGGAATTAATATGGCGAAATCCTAGAAATCCGGATAGAAATTCTCACGGATGAAGTGGTAAATCTTTCCGCGCTGCAATTAAGGAACGAAATGGCCATCGTACGGAATTAATTCCTCTGACGTGTTTTAAACGGCGATGGGTTGAGAGGGGGAATCGGAGGGAATTCCATGATGAGGGGCGTAAGTATCTCGCTGATATGAACTTCTTCCGAAAATGAAATATAGGTGACGGTTTCTTAATGCCCTGGTTGGGATGGATCGCTAATTCTTCATGTAAATATACTGAAATCGCAATTGAGCTATCGCGTCAGAAGTTTATCGTGCCAGTTATGGCATGATGGCTCAATTGGCTGTAGAACCCGGAAAGTGGAATATCCGGGTTCGAGTCTCGGTTCGACTTTTTCGTGTCTATTTCTCTTAGGGACTATTCCAACTTTCTGAATTAAAATTGTTTATTTTTATTGATATTTATTTGATGGTTCCGACGTAATAACGTCATGTACGAAGGATTTCGCAGAGTCCAATAAGTCGAAAGCAACATTACGAATTGAAACATACGTTAAGACTTTTACAGTACATACTCGTGTTTTATATATCAAATTGACTCCGTAAAGACTGACATTATCAAATTTTAGAATATACCGGATCAACTCTGACAAGAACCGACTGTGGTTGGCTATAGTTTTAGTATCGGCGGAATGTAAGCAATCAGACATCATCGGGGGCTCCAAGTATGGGTAAGTAAGATGGCCAAGTAGGTAACGCGTTCAATTAAAGGGAAAGCGGTCCCGGGTTCGACACCCGGAGGGAGCCTGTATGTGCGAAATTAACTCAGCTGCCGAATCACTATTAACAGTACTACCACTAGCGTCATCGTCTTATAACATTCCGTCTTAAACGTAAAAAATAACAGAGCTTGACAAGCTTTTCTTCGTCGTCAAGGCTCAGGTAAGTGTTTCATCACCATTTAACTTTATTTCTGCATAAATACAGCTAAAATTGCTTCTCTTCTGATAATACCGAAAGATAAGTTTCAATGAATTAAATATAAGTGAACTGAATTTCTGACGGAATTCAGACAATTCACAATTTAGAATGTTTCGATTTATCGTTAAAATTTCGTTGGATTTCTTCATTATTGGCCGAGAGCAATTAACACTTAACCATTTGGGGAATTGTAGTTTTATTGTTAATTTTTCTTATCTAAATATTTTCTTCAGAGGAAATTAATCCCGTGAGACGTAATTCAAAGACTGAGTAAATATTTTAAATCTTGAATTCTTTACGCAACTCAATACACGCAATTTTTTGTCATAAAAACTTATTTGAAAAAATGTTTATTCCACGAAAATAAGTTTATGAAATCAGATAAAATGATCAAATTCTATAAAGCAACTATAGTTAGAATTTAATGTTAACGATAATGTTCTGATTTAATGCAAATAGTTTTTCAATCATACCCGAATACGTAAGCAAGCGTGAAATGTCCTCTATGTTAAATAAGTTGAGATGGTAAAGTGACTGTACCATGTTATATTTGTAGTTACTTCATATCCTACCTTCTAATTTGCATAAATTAAGGCATTCAAATGTTATTCTTTGTTCTGGCCTTCACTTCCGTAACAATAGAAACGCCATATTTCTGTTCATTTCACCGGTAACTACTGAAGAACCGAATTACTCAGCATTCATATTTTCCGCATTAAATATTATGATCCTCCTGAAAGCTTTTGCGAATCGTAACTTTTTAATATGTATTTATTTTTATTTATTCGCTAATTCGTTGCAATTTGGCCATTAGACCAGGTGGTATCGGTTGGGGAAGCACAAGAAAAATAATAATAAAATTTGTCCGGCATTTATCCAATGACGGGAGGGAAATCCCTCAAAAACTTCCTCTGGACAGTACACATACTTATTTTCAGGTCAAGTTCTATATAAACACACAAAAAATAAAGATAGAATCAAATAGAAATGGTTGATACATAATATTGCAATGGGGTTCCAAAAACGGAGCTGCGCGTTCGCCATTGGTGGAAGCGATCCCGGCTTCGATTCCCGATGGGGGGCCATATATGCGATATGACCTCAGTTGTCCAAACATTTTTAAAAACACCGCTACTACTAATATTGTACACTATATATATATATAAAGATTTGAGTATAGAGTCATATACTTGATAATAATAAAAGTGAATAAAATAATGCAGGATCGCATATATAAACAATTAAGAGTTTATAAACTTTTAGAATTTTATAAACTAATAGTATTACATTTAATATCAATTTGTCTAAACTAGTGAAATATACGAATTTATCAGAGTATGAGTTTTGTTATTAAAACTAAATGTTCATTAATCTGCATTAATTCACCGTAATACCTTATTAGAAAATACAGTTACACTTACTCGGAATATAAAACAAAAAACTGAACAGAATAAATAAAAATTTCCAGTTTAGGAGTAGGTTCATGAATTTTGATTTTTCCGTTCTCAAGTTCTTTGATTTAAATTGAAATGGGTGCCCTTCCTTGAAGAACAATCGATGGAAATTCTGTGACGGGAATGTGCTCTCATTGCCCCCGAATATTAGAATCCACTGCAAAGAAGGTGCGATCATTCAAAGCGCGAGCTGCTGACTTAATTAAACGCAAGAGAAGAAATTCGGAGAAGAGTTTCGTAGCAACAAATGGTCCGTGATATAATCTCACCTCCGCTCATTCGATTGCGTTTCATTTGTTTCCTGCAAGTAATTCCAGCGCCTCCCCGTTTATCTCGTGACAATGGGCGGATGTGTAAAAACACAAACACCTTTTGGGATTCCGGAAGAAGGAGAAGTCCCAGACGAAAAAAAAGAATGCCCTCCGCCGGAGCGCGAGGACAGTGAGATTTATTCGAGGTTAGGGAGGACGCCGCTGAGCGCAGCGCCTTCATTTCATCTCTTCGCCACTCTCGAGACTAATGTTGAGCGAATCGCCCTCGTTTCCTTCTAATTACTGTGAGATAACCAATATTCCCGCATCAATCTTTTCATAATTACAGGCCTCCAAATAATCTAATACTGAACGCAAAAATTTTATTTGCTTATATTCTTGTATGTTATGCAATTTTATAATAAACATCTAAATAAAACTAAGTATCCATAACATGGACAATTTTCAAGCTTCAAAGATCAATAATAATTATCTTAGCGCAGCATAACGTAAGTCACCTCTGATTGTGGAAATGTTTCCAACTTCGAATCAACGCTGTTTCGTATTTTCCTAAAGTAGTACAAGTAAAATCGGATGATTATCGTGAAGCATTTTATTCTTTAGGAAACTTAAATAATTAATCATCAACCCACAATTTCCAGATATAAACCGGAGAAAGAGGAATTTATTATCATTGAAAGGGGCAAACTGCAAGACCACGGAAAGTTCCGGCTCGATACATTTGACAAAGCATTCGTCCGGAAAATGGAAGATTCCGGGTTCGAGTCCCGGTCCTGTCACACAATTTTCATGTCCGCTCCACCCTGGAATCTTATTCTTATCACGACATGCGGGTTTTTGCTTGAAATCGCTCAAAATCTGATACACTGCCGTAAACTAGAATTTTATTAATCTAGTAAGATTCTACGTTTGAACATATTATACTTAGAATAAAGAGATAGAGTTACTCTTTCCTTTGTCGTATCTCTTGATTCCTCAATAAAGTTGTGTTTCGTGCGGCTTCCCGTTAGTCTTAGGCGGAACAAACCGATAGTTAACGATTGATTTAATTTATTCGCGTCCTAAATTGTAGTCCATCATAAATAAATAATAAGGTTGGATTTTCTAAAAATGACAGGGATGTTTCGTGAGCTCATCGTTTTCCTGATTTGAAATTTAAAAAATAGTATTCGCTTAGTTTATTATCCTATTTCGTTCTTGAAACATGTGTTTCTTCTATAAATGAGTAAAGTACGAACAAAAATATTTTCCTTACTCTTCGGTGTTTTCTTCAGACGTTTTATATTTAATTGTAGTATGAGCCGTTAATTTGAAAAAAGCCGAACTGAGCAGCGAAAATTAAAGCCATCTAGATGTTATTCATTAACATTCGTTTTGTACAGATTCTTTCTCTTTATGTATAGTTAAAATATGGCATTTCAACTGTTAATGAGGTGCGAGAAAATTGACACTTAATTTCAGCAAACATTTTCCAAGCAGTAATGCAAAATATTTTCCATAAGGAATTCGTCTATGATCTATATAATCACGGAGTTAGCCACTATAGACCGAGTTTGAAAATTTTCATTTAACCATCAAACTAAGGTACTCAGGTAGCATAACTCAACTTTGTTTGTCATAGGCAAATGAAAAATTATGAAAAAAATCGCGCACAGATATGACAGCATAGTATATGTTTTTATATCCCTTGACTTTGTTAATTAATTTCAAGCTTAGAGCTGAATAACTATTACAGCAAATTACAGGCCATTCTATGTTCTTTTTACTGTAAGTCTTGTTGGCGAAGAAGATCAGCTAATGTTACCATGAAGAAATGTTAAAATACCCAAAAATTGAAACTTTTGCGAGTCGCGATGTATAAATATAAATTGTAAGGAAACGGCTTAACTAACGGCAGCGCAATTTCATGCAGAGTTGCACGTAATCTGTGCGATGACTTCTTTGAACACGCCCTATATTGCTGTTAATCGGCGTAAAATTTTAAGAACTATCTAGCCATAGAGTTTTGGTCTTAGGTAATTGATATATAGGCATAAAAATACGGGAAATCCTTTTCTTATACATTTCTAATAAGAAAAGAGAAAAACTATTCAGTGATTTAGAAACTTTCAGAATGTGTTGCAAAGAAGCTATGGTTTTTAGTCAGCGATACATGAATTCTCTTTGTTATGAATTATACTGTTAAATATATCAGGTATTCTTCCACGGCCAACCACATAAAAATGAATAATTTTATGCATCATCAATGCAAAACCAAACCTAGAAACGATTAAAGTAGACGATTGAAAGAATTTGTTACGAAACTAAGGACAATACTTATAGAAACTTTTGCTTAACACCCCACCTGGCTTACAATTCGTGTTTTGAACTCTATTAAAATAATGTTCTCCGAGAAACTTTCAACAGAGGTCTACGTCTCACGGATGCGCTCCAAATCCCTTTATCGCTTCGCCTAAACGATTACTGCAAATGTTCGCACACGAATCTCCCGAAAGCTTAAAGGGCCCTGAGAATTGTTGCCCTCGATTTTTTCAGGCCAACAAAAAGCCCTTGTTTATCGCCCCCCTGAGCGCCTTCCTTCGATTGCCTTTTTTCCTTTGAGACGCTTAAACCCCTTTCTCTGCCTTAGGATTAAGAAATGTCACCCCCGCCGCTGAAATATCTTCGCTAAGACCGAATGCGACGCTTTTTCAGGCTAATTCGCCTCCTAATCTGCACGCAAGAGATTGAGATCTCCCTCTAAACGGACGCCATATTTTTCCCTCCTCTCCATTACTTACAATGGCGATTGCGTAATGAATTTCGCACGTTGAGTGCATTGCAGATTAGAAAAAGGAAGTCATGTTACGTTTCGGTATGATTTCAAAGTAATGATTCAAGAGTATTTGACAGAATTCAGCGCGACGCAAGAATTTGTGAGAAACTTTATCCAAAAGATAAGCGAAATTTGTGATGAAGGATTGCAATTGTGTCCAGCAACGAAGATATGCTTGAGGTGGGTTAATTAGCAGTAATTTTAAAAGTGCTTCGACAGGTCTCCCTTACAACCAAATCACTTGTTTAATCCGAGCAATTTCCCATAAGAGTACATAGGTCATTTAGATCCATATTAGAGTAATAATTGGTGATAGACTTTATGAAGAGGAGGTAATTTTAGATTTTGCGTTTTCTATGACAAATTGCGATGTTAAATTGAAGACCAATCGTTGGTGTTACTTCTTCAGCTTGATTTTGCATATTACAACCTTATGACGATTAAATGAGGTTCGCCATGAAGATTAAATAGTTTTCCCTTCATCTCATTACCGTATATACGTGTATAGATCGATCTCGTAAATAGGTCGATCCCCCGAATTTGTACTTAAAATTGCCGTTTTTTACGTATCTCGTATAAGTAAACTCTAGTTCTTTCGCAAACGCTGCAAAGCTACTTGTAGTGAATTAATTTACGCGTGGACTTTTAAAAAAAGCATATTTTCAATTAATAAATACGAAAAGGGATGTGATCTAAAATGTTTAACAACAACTTTGAGTTGTATAACTTAGCAATGATTTCGTATAAGTCAAAATACATTATGACGATTTGTTTGCTTCAGATACTATGAAGTTGGCCAGATTCGATCTCTTGATCTGTTGCTCTTGGATAATCAATATATTTCATCTTGACGATCCATTAAAAACGCATTTTATTCTGTCTATTAATTGTAAAAGGGCTGTTCACCTACTCATTTTTAAGGTCGATTTATACCACAGAGGTATGTATAGGAAATTAAAGCAATTTCCAATTAAAATATACGAGAATATTATAAGTGAAAATAATAAGCTAATATTTCCACTAAATGCACGTGCTACACAAAAGACATCATCTAAAGATGATTTGCAAAGTTCTTATTTCTAAACGGATTTAACTTTCTGGATGGCCCCCGTACTTCTCTCGGGTATTAGTCGACCCTAGATTTTTTCATTGAAATTTTGTATTTAAAGGTCAACCTGTACGCCAGTATACTTATACGGTAGTTACATTAACTATTTAACTTTTTCCTGATAGTCAAGTGAGCCGCAATTATCGCTGCATATATCGATTTGCGTTTCATTGAGAAGTTCAGCTACTTTCGTAGAAGGTTAAACGAAATAAATATTTACCAAATCAGAAATATGTATGAGTCATTCGTACTAAAAATAAAAAGACCCTCCCTGAACTCGTTTCTGCATTTCAAGTGTGCATTTCTGTTACGGCGTCAGAGGAGGGAAAGAAAGAGACATTTCCCTTTCGACGTCCATTAAATAGGCGAAGCATTCATCCGAAGCCAAATAATTACTCACCATTTCCTTCTTTTGCCCCATCGACTGCGACATCAAGATTTACGTCGCACACTCACGTGGAACTGAAGATTCACTTATTCACGCTTAATCGCCCCGCCGTGAGCACCGGAAGAAAGTTTCGAAGCGCAATGCGCATGCGCCGATTCTTATCCGAGAGAAGGGCTTTTTCCTCTCAATCGGAAAAATAGAGATGTGGTCCAGCGCTTCTCCGATGCGCAGCCGACGGCGAATGACCCAAACAACTGCAGAAAGAGGATTCGACGAAACAAAGTCTTTGCGACAACCTTGGAAAAATGCGCCGATAAAACGACATCATTCTTTCATCTAGATTCAACTGATTCATAAAAATGCCTGTTCGTACTGTCTTCAGCACAAAAGCTGGTTTGAACCTCATCCCTCCACCATAAGTAACGAGAGCTTTGGAGGCCGAGGTGATTAGGCAAAATGAGGAGTGAGGTAGTTTACCATTGCTTTCTTCACTAAGAAAGACAGATATAAGGCTAATGAACAAGGCTACGTAAGTGAATCACAATAACTCTACAAGTAAAACTTTTCGTAGTATTCAAAAAGGAGACACCTTAATCAATGCCATTAATCAGAATAACTGACCACTCAGTAGCTTTCATATTGGAGGAATAACAGGAATAGCGACATGAATGGGACTCGAACTCACGTCTCCCACTTTCCGGACAGGTATTCTTACCACTGAACTACCATTCCTTTGGTTTAAGCTGCACGGCTCTTCCCTGCTATGTTACTCACCTTTCCCTAATCCTTCAGCCTTTATATTATCACAGCCATTCACAAAACTGATACAAAAGTGAATGAAAGATACATTTTACTCCATCCCGTACCAAAGACAAGTAATAAATATTTCATTCATCAATATATTGTAGCACGACCCATAAAAATGTATTCAACCATTAAAAGATCGCGAAATAATCTGCCTTTCCCAATTCTAATTATGGTTTAAGGTGACTTTTTGCATCTTGATTAGTGGAATTTTCTTATTTTTCATTACAGAAAGAATAAAATATCCTTCGTATTAAATTCTATCAAATTTGTCATTGTCTGTGTTAATATGTTTTTGAGGTATAAGTGATTGTGATTTATGGCGCTCGTCTTTTTCCGTCTTTATTGAAAGCAATGATCAATCGAGAGATTCATTGCGCTGAATTAACATGAACTTATTCCACACAACATTCTGGTTCTGCGAGGAGGGCAATTTCAAACTACCTCACTCCTCATCTAGCCGACTAAGCCCCATTACTTTTCGAAACATTTTGGAATCTAACGGTGGAGGGGTTGAGCAACGAGCCTTTAGCATATCCTTTGCAGACATTTCATAATCTATCCAAAGTGTTTACAGTGCTTTTGTATACAATACGAACCCAGTCCACCGAAGTCGAACGCGTTGCCCACTTGGCTATCCGGGAGCCCCAGTTGTAAATCATCATCCCAAAACTCGATCTAACACTGGACGCCAAGGCTTGATGGTTAGTTTCAGTACATGTTATTTTGCCTGACGCATCAATTAAATTAAACAGCAATACTGCATGGAACAATAAATTTAATACATATTATTTTGACATATAAGATACATTAGAATATATTTCTCGAGGAATATACATCAAATATCTGCATTCACAACAGAACCGCTTCAAAACGAGAAATAAAATTGCACACTCCACTTGGTGTGTGTTATTCTCGGGGCATTTGTTTTACAACATCCGACCGAATCGAATTCACCCATAAATGTGTCCATCCGTGCTTCCCTCGGCGATAGGTGCATAAAATTCCTTTAATCAACGCACACACGCATGTTCTCCAAGTTAAATTCGAGGGCCCTCTTCGCAGACACTAATGCGAACTAATTTGGGCCGCTTCTATCTGCCGCCCCCTTATCTGCCCTTATCTTCCCCCACACCGAAAGGTAAGAGCCAGTAATATTGTGTGGCCATTAATTATTTCGCTCGGAAGGGCGATATGCAGCCTCGATCCATTAGCCACCAAGTAGAATGTGTTGAATAGGAGAGAAAGACATCGGAAAGACAAAGCCAATGGCCACGCCCTCTTAACCCCTTCAAGGAACATCTCCTACAATTTACATTTGAGCATCTTATGCATGCGAGAGGGGAGAAGGGAGCGGAAAATATATCCTGGAAGGGTTTTAAGTAAAACTAACTCTCAGCAAAAAAAGGGTGTGAAACATGGATCCTAAGAGAGGATGGCGTGAACGGCGGGATAGAAAGGCAGGCCAAACGAGGAACTGCGTGGAGCCCGAATCAAGAAGGGGAACATAAGTGGCCGTTTTTTTAAAAGTACTCGTAAATTCCCTTGTTTCCCTTGATATTATCTAAATTCTATCATATTAGGCCGGACTTCAAGGAGCGCCATTATAAGGAAATTAAAAAGAACTGATTTTTTCTCACAAAAGCGTGGAGTTATTTTCAGAAGTTCTTTTCAACGAAGTTCTTTTTTCATTTCCTTGTTGTAGTATCTTAGGAATTTCTCTTTCGATTTCTGAGGTTTTAATGCGACCTGGTGAATAACGGTGGAACCATCAAAGATGACATCACTTAGAGGCGTAGCAAAGGGAGTGGTTTTGAGAGTATTACCCCCCCCCCCAACCCCCCCCCC
>KZ308552.1:779288-831083 GCA_000376725.2 Ladona fulva
AACATTTTATGATATACAATAAAAAAATATAAAAGTATAAATTAATGGAGGATCAAAATTGCCACAGCAACTCTAATATTGCATCACACAACTTAAGAAAGGTCGGCAAGATTAAATGGTAAAATCATCGTAGAATACAAAATGCGTTTAATCAAAATAATAACCTAAAATGATTGCGATTTGTATGCAAATTATACAAAATTAACTACGAGAAGAGCCGAGCGTAAGATAAGTCACAATTATCACGAAACTGGGTTCTCGCAAAACCCAAATGCCCGTCTACATCGGAACTGACACTATGTTACGGTCGCACTAATTTTTGATTGCCGTTGTATCCCGTCAACTAAACGTTCCAAAATTCGTGCAACAGTATCGGATCAGAATATACTCACTATGCTAATATAGGTCGGCTAAGCAATGTCGCAGCAGCAAAATTCGTCGAGCACTAAGCGATCACAAATGACGGGCCGATGGACGCGAATGAAACGTGAAAACAGCGGCGGAAAAACCCCGCGATATTCACAGTGGCACTCGGGAAGAGCTTTTCCTTTCGTCGGCACCTCAGCACACTGATTTGCAGCGAGATCGTGCGGAGAGGCAAAGGTGGTGCAGCTGACCAGGTGAAAAAAGGCGGAAAAAAGGGACGGGGAAAAAATCTGAAATGCAAAACAAGCGAAGGGGAGCAAATTTATTCCGGGAAATGGAGAGTCGACCATCTTGTGTGATGGTAATCGATGAAGGAGGGGGAGCTAAGATGCTGCTCAAATGGAAGCCTCTTTTGCATATTAGGGGAGGGGGATGAGGGACAGGGGGGTGAGGCATGCATTCGGAAGACGCGTGCACAAGCCAAGGAGTGGGCTTACCTTAGACGGGGGTGTGAGGGGCGTAGGAGGGGAGGGACCGCCTCCTTAATGTTCCCCGCCCCAGGGCTCCTTACGCCCCCACCAAGAAGCACCTCCAAGATCTCCCCACTCCTCCGGCACCCGGAAGATCCGCAGAAGCGCGGAGCCGCGACCCGCACCTTCTGATCGAGTGATGCTTTTTACGAATTTTTCGGGCACCGCGCGCCCCTCCCCGGGCCCCCTCCCTGGGCCCCCTCCCCACCGCGCCCCCCTCTCGCCGTCGGGAGGGGAACGATGAATGACCGCCGTTTTTGGGAGGAAAGAAAGGGAGATAGAGCCGCTCCCCTCCTCCCCTATCTATCCCTTTTTCTAGCCGGTTCTTCGTGTCAGCGTGTTGCCCCCGCGGGGGCAGGGGAGAGGGGAACGGGTGTGCCTCTGGCTCCGCCCAGGAATCAATTCGGCAGAATCCGGCTGGACCAATGGCTGCTCTTGCTTAGGGAGTGGCGCCATAGCGCTCCGCTTTCTTTTTCCCGCTTTCCCTACGTGTCCTTCACTACGCTTTCTCTCGCCAGACGCTCTTTTATCTCCAATTCAACTTGTACTTTCGTTGATGCGCTCTCCGTACTTACTTTCCGTTTCGCCTTTTTTACGCGTGACTCGCTTTTTCGAATAATCTCCCGAATTCCTATTTATTCCCCTCTCCTTCCCCTCGCATTAATGCATGCAATATTCAAATTTGCTACTCACGTAGGGCCACGGCCACCTGGCCTACTCTGCCGCTTTTCCATCCGTTCCTATTTTTGGCTCCGCTTATTTTCAGCTCGTACTTTTGAAAGTTTTTCGATATTTTGTTATTTTCTATCGCTTTAACGGATTCCTCGAAATTAATATAAACCTCCACTAGAATTATTCCCCACTGCCAAATTTTTCTATACTTATTTGTAATTATATCTAGTATGTATTTATTAGTAATATGCATTTATCATCTAGAATGCCTGTTAGTTTTTAGGTACCGTTTGCATCAATTGCGTATGCAGCATTAAAATACTTGTTTACATCTGCCACAATTTACAACCGAAGGATAAACATAAGTGAAAAATAGCGACTGGGACTCGAGCCCGGGCCTCCCACTTTCCTAACAGATACCTAATCAATATTTTTCACATCTGTTTACCCTTGAGTTTTATGCACACACTTCAAGTTAAACACCTCATCCTTTCCCTTATTAATAACAGAACCCGTTGAAAGACTAAATTTTCTACGTAGTAATTCGTAGAAAGATATCTAATTATTTTTCACCCATTTCTTTTTAAACTTATAATTTCTCGACTTTCGATAGGTTTCTGTCACGTTAACTTGATACGCCTACATGCATATTTATTTCATGAATAAATACATAGCAATAATGACGAGCTATATAAACAGTACTTGGCTAAGCTCATAAGATAGAAGTAGTATTAGCTTTAATATACAATTAGAAAACAGACAAAAATCGGAATATTGGTAGACAATGAGGATAGCTTATTCCAAAAGTCAATAATTTGACTACTGGTACGTTTCAAAATAAAATCTGAGAAATTACCATCAGTTTAATTATGCAAATGAGGCCATTCTCAACTCAACGATATTTACTTAACTTTGCCAGGGATCGTTTTGAGATCATAAGTACAGAAAGCTCTATATGATGAATGGAAGAAACTGAGCTTGCAAAGAAGAAGATTTCAGGAGATTTTGCGACCTTAATTTTCGCTACAAATCATCCTTGTCGCGGGAGCTTTGGGGAGAGTGCGAAGTTGAGGAAATAGTTCATTCGATGGGTGTTACCATCCGATGCATAGAGCAGAGCATTAATGAAAATATAGGCGGTGCCTTCAGACGTGAGCTTATGCTGGCTTTTGCATCCACGCAGCGCCCTCGCGTAAAGATTCGGCTGATTCGATTTTCCAATTCGGAAAATCGATTTTGAGTTCAATTCTCCTCGACGAGAAGTTCCAAGAGTAACAATTCATTTCACAATGTCACAATAAATAAAAGAGTCGTTAATGTTCATATATGTGCCTCTGAAACTGCAGAACATTTTTCTAAAATTATTCTACATCTTCTGAAATATTGTATTTAAATATTATCATTGAATTCCTCCGCGATGACATCGAAATTCCCCTTCGGTGTCTAAATAGGTTGTACAAGTTGCACAGTCAATGTCTTGAGTTTCTATGAAATAAAGATTCTGATAAATTAAAATGTACAAAAAATTGGAGCTCTAAAGTTAAATTCACATCACCATATTTGGACATCAAATGTATACGATTCTAAATTAGAAGGCTCGGGGCGATTTTGTCTCCTGTTACCTTAAGCCATATATTTAATGGCCAAATTATATTCTTGATAAGTTGCCTATTTCCCACAGAACTAATTTTTACGGAAATAAACTACAACTTTCTCAATATATCTCTTTCCAATTGATAAATANATTCCGCAAATTTTCCATTTTATTTCGTACGTGAGTGTAAAATTTTGATTTATGAAAATGTGTTTTAAGCAAACAAAAGAAAAAATAAGGAACGGAATTAGTGAACACAGAGAAATCTTAAAAGAAAGAACTCTTCTTAAGTTCCACAGCAGATTTTATTGACTAGATTTATCAAGGAGTTGACATCTTCAGTTGACCACCCTCTAAACGTAGAGACTTTAGAAAGGACATCACAGAGAGGCCCATGAAGAACGTTTGGATAGGAAGAAGAAAGAAACAACACCTCAATGTGAGAGAAATCGATGGAATATAAGCGAAGTTGAGCATTAATTCTGACGCAAAACCAAAATGGTTTAGAAGAATACGGGTCTTCTAAATCGGATTGAAAAATATCCACAATGAATATACATATGCGATAGATATTTCAGTAAAAGATTTTCGGTATCAGCAAAATCTAGTTGTAACATTTCAATCTAGTTATGTCAATCGAAGAATAATTCACAATACAGAATCAAGGCGTCATCTTTATTTTATATTTCCTATAATTATAAATTAATCCTTTAATGTGTACTCGATAATCGTTGATGACTGTCGGGCACTAATCTCCTTTTTTTCGTCATCTCTTCCACGGACACGTTCTATTCGCCCCAGGGAAGTGACTCAACTTACGCTGCTCCGTTTACAACGCCATCCATCGATTTCCTCTCCTATTAATCTCCTTTGTCCAAATCCCTCCAATCTCCCTCTTCTTTCTAACTAAGAAGACCCGATTTTCGCGATTCGAACAAGTCTTCTGTTTTCTCACCTTTTAGTCCTTTTACTCTTTCTCATCCCTTTCATCGAATTATCGCAAACGGTAGGTTTATCCAACGGTTTCGGTTTGCTCAATTTAGGGACTTGGATTTGGAGATGTAAGTTAAGTTGTTCAGGCTAATAAGAATGCCTTTTGACTGTATAAAACTACTTTTTCGATGCTTAATGGTATTCCTTGATATGTGATAACAATACTTCGGAACAAGTTCATGTAAAGGAAATCAGAATCACACTTCGTAAGGCATTCCATAATGTTAGGCGATATCAACTGGAATTTTAACTCCTTCATAAAATTTATTAAAGGAAATGTACTTAAAATGTACATTTTCGGACTATTGTATAATTCTTGAGCACAATTATTTATCTATTATTCATTACTTTTGTCACTAAACGGGATTATCTTCAATTATAATCTTAAATCAACCAAAATAATTCCTCCGTAAGTCACGAAAGAACTGAAAGCGATTACTTATCCCTAAATGAATTTATTTAGTTAATATTTAAGAGTAAATTTATAGCTATGCAATGTGCGAGTTCAACCCGTACACTACCGACTGTTTTCTTTTTTTATTTCGCACTATTAACTGAAATCTAACCGAGGAAAGAAGAATTTTAGAAAAGTATTTTAGCTAAGTTTAGGCATGTTGCCATGGTAGCATTCTAATCCATTTAGGTGCAAATATGTATTCGGATAACGATACAGACTGTTATACTTTCTCATGTAAGATTCACCAGTATTTAATTCCTGCATTGCAAAAAATAACATGCAAAATGAACAGCTGACTGGTTGCCCTTCATAAGTATTATAATATGTAAGTATTAAATCAAAGTAACGGAGTTCGTAAATACATTACTTAACCGATACTCGAAAATGAACCATCAAAGTGTCTAAGGCAAAAACCGTTTCTCTAAGTGAAGGCAGATCGGCGTGGGAGGCGAATTCCACGTTAATTATAGAGCGGCATGTGCTCCGGACTACAGACGGCCGCCACTTGCGACTCCGGCAGCTGCTGCGGAAGAGCTGTCAACGAACCGACTTAAATTATTCTACAACTAAGTACACATGCTTGAGGGAACTCACGCGAGAAACATTTCCGTTTCTCAATAGATGATCTTAACGTCAACGGTGAACAGAGAGTTTCCAATTAGAGATGGAACCGAAAGCTACAGCTTGTGTGTGTTTGTTGGTGAAAACTCTTCCTTCACACCTCATTATGAAATAGCTCAATAAGGAATAAGGAAATTACGCATCTGTGAGGAAACCTCAAGAATCATCAACTACTCCATCATTAGCCACCAAAAGCTTCAGGGAATTGAGAAATGCAGAAGAGTGTTGACATTATGTTATTCGAATATAATCAGCGAATATATCGAGAACTGCGTCACTTGGGATCTTTTTTACATTCAGAGAAGAATATTATCACGTTTAAATATACTTAATAATTAAGTAAAAAGAAAATGCATTCGTTTATACTATATTTCTATTGTTCGAATTAAAATTGACTTAATCCCTAACCTACTTGCGTTATGATGAGGAAACCTAGGATTAGTGGCTAAGCTGTTAGTGGAGTTGGATTATAAATCACTTAACTTCATTGACAAATCACAATGAACACAATTCGAAGATTTCCTAGGTACACAAAATCTAAATAATATTTGTGCGTATTTGGATAGAACTAAAATCTGATGTCTTTCTGTTAAGTAATAAGAAAAGAGATAAGGATTCTATTTCACGAAGAGTAAAGCGCCTAGGAAAATCCCCTAAGAGAAAGGGACAAGTGATTAAAACATTTTGACTGGACCGAGACATTCTCCAGGAAATCGGAAGACCCAGGCTCGAGTCCCGATTCCGTCAGAGTATTTTCGTGTCCGTTTCTCCTTGAGAAAATGTCTGCTTTTATTACAGTATTAAGTATCGCTTCCGAAGGCTGATCCACTAATACTTGCCAAAGAGAAATCGAGAAGTTCGGAGAGAAATTGGGGCTTTAATAAGATAGATGAGGAGTGAGTCAATCTGTCCATACATTCCTCACTGAGCAAGAATGTTCAAACGGAATAAATCCCCTCGAGCATGCAGTTAGAAGGGACTAAAATTGTGATTCAGTGACTCATACCTCATTAGCTATCATATTACTATCATATTATCATGTTTTCAAAAGTGATATTCTACGAAAATATTCCAGTTGAGGAAAACTATTAAGCTATATTTTGGTAAAGTTTCGAACCCATACATGAATAACTGGTCCGGCTAGCAAGTGCTGATGAATGAAATATTTTTCATTTTTCTTAGATACATACAATATTGAGAAAAAGGTATCTTTCATTTTTTATCTCAGTTTTCTTCATGGCTCTGATAACATGAAAGCTACTGAGGTATGAATTATGCTGAGTAAAGGCACTAACTAAGGTTTTTTTTAATGATATGAAAAGAGGTACACGTAGAGTCATTGTGCTCCTCTAACATGGGCTTGTTCCGCTTATAGCATTCTGGCTGAGTTAGGAAAGCAATGGCAAACTTCCTCACTCCTTATTTTGCCTATTTCCTTCAGCCTCCTCTCCAAAGCCCTTCGTTGCTTAGGTGTAGGGATGAGGTTCAAACCAGGCTTCAGGCTAAAGACAGACGTGTGTAAGCAAAGAAATAAACCCGGTATATCACAACGTTATTCCATGCGCTGAAAGTGAATGACCTCGTTAGACTGGAGCAGATTCGCGATAATATAAAAATACGCAAACACATGCTAGTAAACAAAACAGCAGCGGACCCGTAATGTTTTGTCTCAACAGGCATACGTCCAGCTTCTATTTGTTACTTTCAGGAACGTAGATTGCTCCGTCTATTTGAAGTGGAAATAGAAGAGTCCATTTCCTTGGCCTCGCTTTCTCCTTGGCGTTGCGTAATCTTTCCCATGCTTTGACCTCCTCCGTCCAATCCAAATCTTCCCTTCCAATCCGTCCCTTTCCACTCACACCACGGGCTCATTTCCCAAATTCCCACTTCCCAACGCAAACCCCTCCCAATCAACCCTTTCCTCCTCCGACGATACCCTTTTTAGCCCGAGCATTCTTCGTCCTCCCCATCTTATATCCCTCGCTCTCCTATGTATGTACTCATTCACGGCCGCTCACATATTTACTTCCCTCCCCTGAGGATGCTATCTCTGCGAATAGCTGACTCATATCGTTCTCGGAGACCCTGTGCTTCCATCTTGCCTTCCATTGATATTTCCCTCTTCCTCATTTAGAATAATTATCCCCTTCCCTATCTCGCAAATGCCAAACCCATTCCTCGTTCGCTTCACCTCTCGATCCTCGACGAAAAAAGGATTCCACCGAGATCCTTCCCTTTCCTCGCAATTCTTAAAGAAGCGCTGAGTAACGGTGGAATAATTCGTTAAAGTTGCTCACCCCCTCACATATATTTCCCTCCGTTTCAAAGAAGTCCTCACATCTCGTTAAAACTTCTATTCGCCCCATTTTCTGGAATTCCTCTCCCCTCCTAACTTTAATTCACTAACCTTTAATTCCGTTATCCATCACATTCATACATCCGATCGTAATGCCCTCCTTTTACTCTGTAACCTACATCGATATATTTCCGCGACAAATTATTTCTTCCTCGTTCAGTTGCGGGAATATTTTCTCTCCTTTTTTTATATAATATCAGTACTACGCATTATTCCAGAACAAATGAAGTCCTTCTGTACATGAAGGAAAGACCTACACTGCATAATAAGGTGCAAATAATATTCGCTAAGATGTTAACACGTTGAAAGTTTCGCTGATTCCTTTAATGCACCAAATATTTTTTTGTGCCATTCGTTTCGATTTCTAGAAATAAGACGCAATACACGACTGAGCACCAGGGAAAATATCTGATCTCTTCGACGAGATATATGGTTAAAAGGTTACTGAGTCATGATATTCTTTTCGACGTCTATATTTCCACATATTGATGGAAATTAATATCGAAACTGGAACATAGCATATTCAAATGGATCTGATGAAATAAGAAATTAGGTTGTAAATTCCGCATAAACTTAAATTCACGGCGACGAAACCGATAAGGCGTTAAAGTTTACATGGAATTAACAAGTTTTTCTTATTTCATCGATATGAAAGAATTCCATAAAGTTACTCGAGATACTGTATCTTTTATCAAACGGGCTAACGTTGATTTCTGAGGTAATCCTGCGTTTCATTTGGCAAAAATTTCCGTAAATTGAAGTTGGAATCCATGACTTTTGCTTTAATTTCATCCTTCTCCTCTGATATTCATCCGCATCATATATTAACCATGTTTTGAATATAGCATTTTCAATTCTCTTCTAAACATCCTTCAAAAATCCGTGTCTTATTCTTGGGAATGCCTTAAAATCATTTCCCTGTCCTCTCTCCATTCCGCGCGTTCTATTCATCATCTTCCCGTCTCCTTTGACTCCTTTTCTCTCCTTTGAGCAGCCTTCGCATCCAAACATCCATGTCCTCAGCTCCCCCCCATGCCCAAGATGACCCTTGTCCTCCCTACGCCACTCCCATTTCCCCCTCCGTTTCCCCTCCGCCTTTATCCTCGCCTTGCCTAACGCCTTTGAGTCCTGGATGATGATAGAATGGATTATCCCGACCATAACCTTCTGGGGAAGTTATTTTATTACGGCGCCTTTCGAATGGGAAAACTTTTCTTCCCTCAGACGGATTAAAATGTTTTCCTTTTTAATGAAGTTGGTGTCCGCACATTTGTCTTTTCTTCCGATCTCCTGTTGAACTTTTTCTCGCAGATTCGTTGTTTCGCCCTCGCGAGACGCGTTCCACGAATAATCTTCGTTAAAAGGCGTCGGTGACGAATTTATGAGAACTTTAAATTAAATAACACAACTGCTGATAGATTTTCAGCGTTCGTGTAAATAAATAAGCCTCAATTCTCATATTTGAAGGACAGACTCAGACAAACAGAAGGACAGAATTTTGAAAATGCTATTGGTTAAATATGCCTATATTTTGGTATTAAGTTTTATAAGCTTCCTGTGCGTTGCAACATTCAAACAATTTATTTGCAGGTAGCTGGATCATCCACACCACCATTATTACGTCCATAGTTGTGTCCGAAGTGGATTCATTTACAGGAAACTCAAACCAGTTATTTAAATACTGATATTTACTTGATTTTTAATTACAGAGTCTAGGAATCATAATAGTTTTATTTTTATGAGTTAAAGTTAAATAATTACGTTAAGGTAAAAAGGGAAGATCACACTCATGTAATTTATATTCTATGATTTTTCTTTCGAGGAAAGTTTCCACAAAGCATATATTCATTAGTTGATATAAAGCACACAAGCATATACTTTATTATGCGTTGATTTTAGAGAGGATGAAATTATCGCAAAGTGCCCCACCTAATAAGTATCGCTAAAAATTAACTCAGCGTTGCCATAGTTATGCAACAGAAAGTAATGAATCAATAATTTCCGACAAATAAGTACAATTTCAGACGCGTTATCATCTGTATGGAACAAAAAAAAAGGGAAATGAAAAGATATATGGCTATAACGAAAATTATTGGCAGTCTCCTTGTGCTAAGCTAGATTTTGCAGAAATACATGTAGAATGTTTACAGCACTGCGTTACGTAATTAAGACCTTGATGATTAAAATTTACTAGTATAGTATTTAGTAGTATTTAGTAATGTTTATTTGAGAGGAATATACCGCTTAACCTCAATTAAAGAGGGCGAATATATCTCTGTCGCATAGTAGATGAATTATTGTTTGGAAACATTTCCTCACAAGAGCTGTAGGAATATTATACTTCGATGATTAAGCTTCACTGCATTTCGTATGGGAAAAAGTGCTTAATTAACTATAATCACATCTTTGAAGCAGAAATAAAATTTCATTTCACTTTTCCTCAGTGTCGAGGAACGAATACTTGAGCATAATCTTCAAAATTAGGAGAGAAATTTTAAAAAACTTTATGAAGCAATTGTAACGATGAAAATTGAGGAATAATGGCAATATTCTTCCACGTTGAAGTACATCAGATAAATTTGCGTAGACACAGAGCGTAACTTACGCAGCTGAGGCATTTATAAGGTATATCAGTGGTAGTGTATCGAATGCAAGTCGAATAAAAAGTCAATAAGCAAGTTGTGTCTTCTATACAATGGGATCGAACCGTTGGCAGAAACTTCTTGAAGGTGTACAAGTAAAACTCGCTCCAAAGCAAGACTGCGATGCGATAGAATTTAAATATTAAGCAACGAACTAAGTGAGGAGTCCACAGCTAAGTGTCTCGTTCGCTTAACACCCTTTCAAAGCCTCCCCCAAATGTCTCTCGAGTTGGCCGAGAGAAATTCATGAGCATTTCACGGCGCATACTCTGAAAAATGAAATGGAAATTTTCCAGCGGCAACAAAGCAGATTAAATAATTCGAAATCAGAAAAAGAAATATTATAAGTCTATGAAGCAACTGGTAAGTGGGTTTAAAGTTATTTTAATGAAGCAGGGAAGAGTATTCACTTTGATTTTTATCTCCAAACCGCAAAGTTTTACAAACTACTCTATAAATTTCCATTCCAATTACTTGTTATGTAGCAACTAGTCTCCATCCCAGGCAAGCATGACGGAACTTATTCTATTTTTTTTTTCCTTTTATTATAAACTCTATTTTTTATCGATAGTGCTGAATGACTAATTTCGTGAATTTTACTTCTGTCGACAGAATCAATCGGCTAAAAACCTTTCTTTTTCCACGATTTTCTCAAAATACTAATAATTTTTTAAATACTGGCAACAAAATAATAAAATCAAGTTTGTAATGGTGATATTTAAATATATATTTAGATATACTATATTAAATATTTCAATAATAAATTGAAAGATAATAAATTCAACCCTAATAACAAATATTCGATCAGATCATGGTTTTAACATAGCTTGTTCTTAGCAGTATATGTCGTTGATTATTTTTCATTAGTCTTTTGTCACAAAGTACCCTTTTTTGACTTAAAATTACTCTTGTCAGAATACTTCAGAGATAGACATCTTTCATGACTTAAGAGTCATGAAACTGAGTGGCTCATAAATCATATATACGTATGATAATGATGTAATAAAATGAACTTTTCACTATGCTCCATTACAGTTCTATCTTCATTTATTGTATCATAAGTGTAATTCTATAGTATTTTCACATATCGTACATATGCGTTACAATTTGTTAATGAAATCGTTTACTATAATATTCGTGTTTTTATAACTTTTTCTCAGAAATCTACGCTTCTCCTCTAAGCACTGACTTTACCTGCCCTAAAACTCTCGAGAGAAACTGTTATCTTAAGCAACTGCCAGCAAACTTAACAGCGCTAGGGAATATTCTGTGTTGCTCATAGTAATTACCGACGTAACGTACCTGGGGAATCAGAGTAGACTTTCTAGCGAATCACAATCCTTATTTGATAAGAAAATCCAAGAATTGAAACTGCGAGTACAAGCAAATTTCTGGAATCATCTCGAGAAAGGATAGCTTCCGTTTGAGCCTCGCGTACAGCATCCCTGGATTCCACATGTACCATCCCTGGATTCGCAATTTCCTCCTCTACAGGGAGCTGCCTTTTGTGCAGAGAAGATAGTACCCTCCTTACGTCCCCTCCCGCCCCCTTAATCAAGTCGCCCCAGCATTTGTCTTCCTCTGACGTAGGCGTGATGGTCCTAAGATTCCATTATTGTTCCATTCGTCACCTAGAATTCAACGCAACTACGGGATCTACGCCCAATTCCGCGGCAAATTAAATTGTTTTAAACATTAAATGAAAGGTCAAAGGCAAAAGTACTTAAAATTTCGCATCATCCGCAGTAAACAAGTATTCCCAATACCACCCAAAGTAAAAACGTAAGGGAAAAAGTCACGCGTGATTGGGAGCAGAGTTCTTTCGGAACTGCGCGCATCGACGGCAAAGCAATACTATTTCAAGTGCCACCCAACTAATTTGTCGAACGCCCACTTTTCATTGAAATTTTGAAAACCCTTGGCTTAATTTTCGCTAACGCATTAATGATTTTCAATTTTAAGAATTGTATAATGTTACAGCATTATTTATTTCGTCGTTTAAATCAACAAAATAAGAAATGTATATAACTTAAAACTCTTCCTTGGCAATGGTGGCGCAGACTTGTAAGCCTAACTTCCGTGGATCCAATTGTGGAAAAGAAAGAGAAGGAACTATAGGTCGGACCCGAACCCAGGTTCTACTTTACTGGCGGATTCTTAAAACTTTTTTCAATAGGAAGAACGCAGGTACGATAAGTCCGCTGAAAAAATTAAAATCCATGTAAAACCATAATCTCTCATGATACGAATGCCATAAATTTAAGTATTACAATTTATATATACGGTACGATATCATGTTACGTTCGATACGATATCATGCCTAGGATCATACGTTGAATATGCGTAAGCATACTGTTTACCATTATTTTTACACTTGACATCACTTGCGATATTGAGAAACAATAGCTAAGTAACCAAGTAAGTTGCAAGAAGTAAAATTAAGTCTACAGTGAGCGTCGATAAAGGTCACTGGTTCTCTGACGGTGGAGCTACCACGTATCACACTCTGCCTTTAGGATAATACGGTAAGTAAAGAGAGTGGCGGCACCCACCGCCGCCACGGTCCTCACAGAGGCAGCCACGCTACGATTAAATTCGAGTATCCGCCAATTCGCTCAAGTGGGAGATCAAGATGCTAGGCTCCATAATATTTTCACTTCCGTTTATTCCTTGAAATTCTCATGTATACTTCGCGTTAAGCAATGTGTATATCAAATTTACAGCTTAACTCTTACTACGCCAGCTTATTTGCTCTTACCAATGAGCGAGTATTGAAATAAAATCATTTTCGTAAGTATAAACTGTAATAAGTTGAACAGAAAGCTCTGAGGAATTACAGTAACTTTGCTTCCATTGTACACCAGTAGATAAACAAAGTATATTCACAACAATTTCTTAATTTCAAAGAAAGAATTTTACAGCAAAGAAGGCTTCGGGGAAATATTTACCTCCCCTCTGATAATTTAATTACAGAAAATTGATTTAATCATCAAAGAATTTAAAGGGAAATGGTTGGAAAGATAAATATGGGAGTGTCTCGAGTAAAAAAACGAGTGCAAGAAAAAGGAAGAGTGGAGGATTCCTGTGAATAACTGAGGCAGAGAGCATCAAATGAGAATTGGGTGAGTGTTGTGTCTATAAACAGCTGCGATAGTTTTATGAGAAGCGAACTGCAATATTTACTTCTCATCTTTATTCCGATAAAGTTTATATATGTCCAGCTGCAATTAGTTTAAACGAAACTCATGCGCGAATTAAGTAATGCATCCTTTTTTATGAATGTAGTCGATTTTCCTATTACTCACAAGAAGGCAGTAAAGGGGAAGCGTGTTATCAAATCTCTAATCGTTTACTGTGATCATAGCAAGCACCGATGCACACAAGAGCGGAGAAGGGAATTCATTTGGAGCAGTATTCCTTTATGCTGCATGAGAAAGGAGAGAGCGAAATGAGATTAGGGGGGAGCGAGCCGGGGGAAGGGATTCCAGTGTCGCAAGGGAAAAATTTCGTAAATAAGAAACGTTAAGAAGTGAGAGAGGGGAAGGGGCGCAGCAGCGGCGTCGGTGGGTGGAGTCGTAAGGAGGCGAATTGGGCCCAGATGCGATGCGTGCGGAGGGCCAAGGAAACACCAAGATGGTCGCCTGGCAACCCTTTCTAGGGGCGTTGGCCTAAGGACGCCACAAGGGGCAGACGCATCTCCGGATTTGCATGACAAAGAAAAGCCTCCCTTCTTAATTTCGGCCAAAACTTACCCTTCCAGAGTTCCCTTGAATTAATCTCCCAACCGTTTTTGAGTTTTAACTTTTCCTTGCTGGGATTGAAGTAAGAAATGATTCGGGATTTTCTGCTTCTCTACGTGGTATTCGTAGTAGAATTATGCGTAGCATTGCCGATAACTTCAAAAATCGAAAATTACAGCGGCACTTCTTAAAGCCATTATCTGTTCAGAGGATGTGGGCATATTGTAACTGAGAGGCATATTCTAATACACCCTGTATTGTATATTACAATATGCCGCTTTGGTTGAAAACTCAAACTGCAAACACATCGAATAAACAAGTGGATGAAAAGATTTTGGTAGGCCGTTTAGCGATCGTTGTATGAGAATCACTGCAGTTAAGGAATTCGTTATTCAGCCCCAATTGTCAACCCGGTAAAAAACAGCTTCATAATGGAGTGAAATATGGGCAAATGAAGTCATAAATGAAGGCACTCTCATTGTCCGAAATGCTGACAAAAATACAACGAGAAGGCACCAAATCGTACGAAGCATACCACCTCCAGAGAAACGATCACGGGCCGCGCCGTGTAATGCGTTACCCCCAAAATAAAATTTGTTTCTCTTACGTTCTTTATTAACTTAGAGGTTTTATATTTACACAGAAAATAAATTCACTATTTTCTCCGAAACGTTCCCGCTTGAAGTTTCTTCAGAGCAAATAAGACGAAAAATAACTTGCAACTATTTCCTTCAGTGCGTTTTCTCAAATATTCACGACCTCTCCAATGATTTCTATTGAATATTTACCTCTAAAACATTTGTCTGCCAAATTAATAATACGAACAGAAAGAAAATGATTTGAAGCCGAACTTAATGTTAAAAATTTCTTGTTTCCTAAATTTGAGAAGTAAAGGAACTACTTCATACAAAACCGGAATAAAATTAAGAATTTCTTTGAATTGTAGTATTTAGTGTAGTTATAAATTGACCTAAAATAAATCGCACTGCTATTTCCGGCATTACTTTCACTCAATACTAAAAACATTTTAAACGATTTTGACAAACCTTATATGTTTATGCTAATGTTGCAGCAGCAAATTTCTACCATGAGAAATGCACGCTCTCGATGACTGGAGGTGGTCCACAGGAAAATGGGTAAGAGTGACTTTGTGCAAGATGGTGCGCACCCAGGAAAAATCCCAAGGAAGATTGGACTTGAAAAAGGTCTGACGGGACCGGGAATCGAACCCCGCAAACATCCAGTGAACAGATAATAACTACACTTTATTTTACACCATGTCAAGCAATTCTGCGTACAATTTAATATTTTAACACCATTAACTGTATATTTTTTAACTTTCCATCATTGTTATAGCCTCGAATGTACTCCCGCGTGAAAATGAAACCGCAATTCGTACCGAATGCTTTATCGACATAAATATCAACTTGTGACCATCTTAAACAGAATTTCTCCACTCTTCCAACTGTCTTCTATGTCAAAGGGATTGAGAGAACGTTTATTTTGATCGTCTCAATAAAAAGAAACTCATTTCAAAAGAGCGGATCTTTTCAATACTAAACTATCGTTCTTGACATTCTCAGAACTTGCTCTAAGGGTTTGTATATTTAAGGCTGTTTTGCTAATTTTACGATACGCAGTGTAGCCCGTCAAAGTTGCAGAGCTATATAGAGCTATATATAATAGAGAATTTTTCAGATTAAGTTCCTATTATCAGGGTCCAGACGTCGTACAAGAAACACAATTTATTGTTCAAAAGAGTATCACACCTTTTAAAACGTAATTTGAAACGTTGAAAGCGTCACACTTTCTGGGATTCACAAAAGCTTATTCTTACATATATATAAATCTCTCTATATAAACCTATCGTTGATAAGTCTATTAGTTATTTATTTATTACCTATTGTTATTTAAATATTTCATTAAAACACATCCTATATGTGATATGCAATCTCTTATATTCACAGCTTTTCTTCGTGATTCAATATTTCCGCACTGCTTGACCAATATAGTATTTTTACTTCAAAAATAAAAGAGAATATTTTTTCATTAATTTCCAAAATTGAAAGAAATTTCGTATCGTCAAACTAACAGCTATACTGAAATAAAGAGAATGTAGTTCTTGTTGCATTAAATATGAGTCCATTCAAAACTCCACGTATAACATAAACCATATTTTCATACATGAGAAGTTCAAATTATTAGATTTATCGGTAGCATTGGTGTGATAAAAAAGGAAATAAAAGTTATCCTTGAGAGAAATTCGACTTTAAGAAAGTAATTCTTGAGAAAAAATGGTATGAGATGGTACTCTCTTAAGGAAAACATATTTATAATAGCTTTCCACTATGTGTTTTACAATAATTTTAGTTCGGATGAAAATTCTTTATAAAGTTAACAACAATTTCGTATGTATGAAGATCAAATTATTCTAGTTATAGGTAGTTGTAGTCTAATCAAGCCAAAAATAAAAATTACCCATGAGAGAAATTCTATCTTACCAAAGAAATCTTCGAGAATATTGAGATAGTACTTCCTTAAGAAAAATATATGAAGAAATTTGTTAGTCCTCCTGATTTTAAGGAATTAAGGAATTACTTTCCTGGATACGGAATGATAATATTTTAACGCCGTAATACTTTTAATCTTGATTTATAAAAACCGTGATAGCTTAGCGCATTTCCTGGGGTTTAAGCAAATTGAATAAATTCCTTTCATATATTTTACAATGATTTTAATGCGGATAAAAATTCTTATTAAATATTCCGCAAATTTTTACAAACCGATGCAACTCTTGAACTACTGGGTGTAACCGAAACCGTAGCCTTTCCATAGGATTCCGAGAGAAGTTGTCCGAGAAATTTTCAAGCGGAACTATTAAGTTGAGCGAAATTTTTATCGCATCTCAAATGCCACGAACAATTTCTAAACTCCGGTGTTTTCCTCTGGGTTCCTCTCGTAGCGATTCGTGCTTAATTAATAACCCCGCGTCTTTCGCAGTTCCAAACTTGCAAACTTCTTTGGAAACCACAGGAACACGTTGGGGATTCGGTTGCGATGGCCGCAGAGAGGAATAGAATCTCGCTGGTTCCCTTGGTTACGCCCTAAAGGAGTTTCCCTACACACACTTTCCTTGCACATGAAACTTGCCCATCGGATAAGTCTATCGCGTGGCTTTCGCACAAGCGGCCAAATTACCCATTTTGCTGCTTCCTAATAAACAGAGATTCTCTTTTGATGAAAAATCGACTCTATTTGACAGAGGAGTACTGATCATTTTTACATTTCGTAAATGAAATCAATCCAATTTGATTTTCTTAATATCCATTCCGTAATCTGTATTCTATTCCTGAAAAGCTTTTATTAAAATTATCGAAATAAAGATGAAAATAATTTTAGCGTGGACCATCCAAAAATTGTGATGAAAAGCTTAAAAATAGCTGCAACAAATAATACTGTAAATTCTAAATTACAATTTCGTTATTATATTGACGTTTATTGGCATAAATTTCATAGCATATCGATTATAATTAATTTAGTTTTATTCCCTGTTTCAGGTTCATATTCAGAGTGTCTTAAGAAGAGCAACTTCTCTGAGATATCACAAAGCTCATCTCCCAGTATTCTACACCTGCATAATAACCCAGCAAGCCATCTTTGCTGGTGTCGAACGCTGTGAGGGCAGCGATGAATTTACCCTTAACAAAAAACATTTGTGATCGAAGCCGAAAATGGAAGACCATAGTTGAATATATATTTGAGTACAGCAGATGAAAAAGAATGCAATACGGCTGACCACCAGAATTACAATTTTCAAAACTGCAGCAATTACGTTAGGTTAGTTTTTCGGTGGGAATTTTTTCAAAGGAGAACACATAATCCTAATAAAAATAATACTTTAATATATTTTAGTAGTTTATTAGTTCTACAAAGAGGTTATTAGTAAATTACATTGGTAATACGTTAGCAATTTAATAACATATGTTAGAGTACCTTTTCGATGTCCATGATTTATTCCAGTCGTGCCTGATGAAGTCGGATTCTCAGAACGTGAGAAAAACCTGGAAAGAATTTGAAAGCAAAAATCATTGATAAAACGTAAAGCTCTCGGGAAATCAACACTCGAATCGTTCCGTTTGCATACTGATATTCAAATGGTTCTTTCAGGCTATGCACAATTTGGTATTCCTTGTAAGAGAGATATCTTCAGAGATTAGGAATTGCATTCTGATAGATTAAGCAAAAGATACTTAGAAGACGACCAACTTCAATAGCAGAATCCAGTTTTCTTGTTCATATTTTTAACATAAATTACACTCAACGCATAACAAAGCATCAAATGCATAACTGATACACAATAAACATATATAAATTCTTCTACCTCACGATTTATTTCAGATTTCACCAAATAATAAGCACGGTCTTGATACCAATAACGCTATAATATTTTGAAAACAAATGACCCTATTAATAGTACTTTTCATGGCATTTATTGAGGAAAAACCAAGGAAGAATGCTATTATCTTAATTCATAATATCACAACCGTGGACAAGAGAGAGACGAAAGTAAAAGGATTCAATTCTTTGCCAAAAGACAAAGAAAATGTATTTCTCTGATAATAATATGGTAACAGGAGCACGAAATGATTATTCCTATTTATATATAATTAATATTCACTCGTTTCGTTTATTCTATCGAGTAAAGAATACTTCATTTTGGCGACATATATCCTTAGATTACCACGTCCCACGAGCCGAAAGGTGGCTTGTAGGGTATTTATGTAGCTGTAGATTCCAAGACGATTTTTTCTTAGACGTGCAAATGTGTCTTGTTAAGGAAACTTCTGGAGCTGAAATGTCCACGTGTCGCCAGACGGATTTTCTTTTGGGTATTCTTCGGAGGTGCGAAGTCGTCTTGTTTACCTGCAGACAGATATGGCTGCCAAGTGACACAGGGACAGGTGGGAGTGTGCTCAACTAATTACCTGCCTTTCCTCCAGAAGGCGTCACTCGCAGGACGCGAAAGGTGACTGCGGCCGACGCAAACAAAATAAGATGAAATTCTCCTCAGGAGGAATTCCCAATGTAAGGGAAAACACACTGCCCTTACGAAAAGTTAGAAACAGTGCGACATTCGAAATGAGGTTCCAAAATGAGTCTTGGGTTTATATACACGAAAACATTAATAGAGTTCATAATCAGTTGCTGCAACTCGTTAGACGTCAGTTATGATTCCGAGTTCATATCCTACTCCATTGGAAACGGCAAAAAGCACCGTATATTGGCGGGCAAACTATCGATGTTTACACATTCCCAATGTATTTTCGAATAAATAAAGTTCCTTAAAAACAAAATAATACCTCTATTACTGGTATTCGCTTATCGTTGTGTGGTTTATGGATTTTTAAAACATATATTCAAGTTCATTTGTCTCGGAAAACTATCTTTTGAACGTAACCATCAAATTAACACATTTCTCTAGTAATAAGATCATCTACTGCCGTTTTTTAATTAAGTGGCCCTGGACTTTGTTAATTTATTGCGAGCTAAATACACAACTCATATAAACATTTCTTACATTAAGTCATAGCTAATTCTATATTCTCTTAGTGGTATTCTTTCTGCTGACGCAAACGAAGAACTAAATTTACCGTAAAGAAATATTTAAACCAAGGTACCCAGAAAACGACACTTTTTGTGAGTCGCTGATTTTTCGAAATGTATAAAATTTAATTGCAAGGAAACGGCGCAACTTTCGGAAATGAAATTTCATTCAGAGTTGTATGACAGTGTTTTCTGTCTGTGATGAGCTTATTAAAATTTCCGATAACCCCGCGTCTTTCGCAGTTCCAAACTTGCAAACTTCTTTGGAAACCACAGGAACACGTTGGGGATTCGGTTGCGATGGCCGCAGAGAGGAATAGAATCTCGCTGGTTCCCTTGGTTACGCCCTAAAGGAGTTTCCCTACACACACTTTCCTTGCACATGAAACTTGCCCATCGGATAAGTCTATCGCGTGGCTTTCGCACAAGCGGCCAAATTACCCATTTTGCTGCTTCCTAATAAACAGAGATTCTCTTTTGATGAAAAATCGACTCTATTTGACAGAGGAGTACTGATCATTTTNAAAGTTTTCTTCTTTCCTTCAAAATGTTTTCCACGACGTCCGGCCAAATCGGAATAATTTATTACCATGAATAATTGCAACTAATCATAACTCATTACTTTGTTCCTTTCGACTTGAAGAAACAGAACATCATATATTCTGAATCATCACGAATTTCCTTCCAATAACTTAATTTCATTGACAAAACTTTTTACGTAATCCTATTCTTATTGAAAAGCCATTTAGGCTCATTTAGCGACTTCGAATTCGACTTTTATCTCCGTTATGTTTTCACAGTACACCAAAATATTCTGAACTTAATATCCCCTGAATAGGCCTTTGGTTTTCAACTTCTGGTATCTGAACTGCTATCTCTCGTATATTTAACACCGTCATTTTCTGTTCAAACATTACCTACGGATTTCAGTAGGCGTTTGTCACAGAGGCATCGCTTTGGCAAATTGATCACCTTAAAAACGCAAGGGGAGCAATAAACTCAATCAGGACTGTTTAAAAGGGGCATGTAATCCTCCTTGAATATGACATTCTGCCCAACAACATTATGTGTGGATAATGCTAACAGTGAACTAAATTTAAAAATGTTTAGAGAATAGCGACATGACTGGGACTCGAATCCAGGTCTCCCACTATCCGGGCAGGTATTCTAACCACTGAATTACCGTACCGCGTCTCTTCCACAATGTTAAGAGAAAGCTTTTCTGAGCAAGGCGGGCAGCCTCCCCATAACATAGCCCTTCGTCATTGTTTATAATAGCAAGTAATGACCTTTTATCGATAAATTCATAATAAAATAACTGGTTTGTAATAGAAATCTAAATACTACCTTCACTATACAGTCGGTGAGGTCGGCAGCCCTATTTCATTTACGTTCTAAACTTATTTTGGGATTCCAAAACGGTTGGTAATTCGTATTACGCAAGTCTACGCTCACGAAACTTGTAAATGCAGCTACGAAAAGACAACCTTTTGAGAGACTTATTTCTAAGGTTGGTAGTCCTGCTTAGAAAATTGAGGGAAATGAGATGGATTCATAATTGGTCAAGAAAGACGACTCACTCTAAATTCGAGATATCTCCTTAAGATTTATCTGAGAAAGTAAATAAAAGAGAAGTTACAATTATCGATATTTATGAGTTGCTAAGTCTGCTAAGAAGTGGTTTTTACGAATCCTTAAATATATTATATCGATTTTTCGTGGTCGGAAACATTTTTGTGGAAATTTTCAGAAAAACACGAGGACTGAGGAAAGGTAATTGTCTAAGCACAAAGAAGCCGTGCGACTGAATCACAAGGAATATCAGGTGCGAAAAATAGCGACCACTGAACTACCACGATGTGTTACGGTAGTTCATCGGTTAGAATACCTGCCTGGTAAGTGGAGGACCCGGGTTCGAATCCCAGTCATGTCGCTATTTTTCACATCTATTATTCCCATAAGAATTCACGATTGACCGCCAAAACTTAATCACGTAATTCCTTGAAAATTATCAAATTCCTCAACAGAAGAGAGATTGGCTGATTGAACTTAAAATCCTTTCCAATACAGATTTTCAAGCGAACATATTTAAAGGCTACGACTTGGCTTCTTTTTTCCTCAAGGCGAAAGTGCAACGGAGGTCGAGAAGACGAGCCAATCACCAGCGCAACGTAATCATGTTAGCACAGGAAATCATTGCACCGTCGTTGCTACGCTACGGATAAAAACATAAAAGTCAAGCAATCACAAAGGGACCGCCGTTCTCTTTCGTGTTTATTTTCTTTGGGAGGACATCTATCGGAGAAGAGAGCGAATAATCAGTGTTCCGCACCAACGCGATCTCCGGAATCGGATAGTAGATGTTCTTTTGTCTGTGGGCCGAGAGGCGCTCGGCCGGAAGTCCCGCAAATATAAAAAGAAAACTCCCAAGGCGGTGGAGCGAGCGAAAGAAACCCTTGTGTCCTCTCAAAAGACTTTCCTCGACCTTTTCTTCCGACGTTTTTTGATGTTATTTATCGACGATGTTTTTCCTTCACTTGGCGAACTCCCAAAGATGCTTTCGATTGATCGATTTATCGACACTGACTCCTCCACGTGGACGCCCTGAGCCGAGAGTTACTTTTAAGGCGTCTCTCATTTTGCCTTTCTTGCTCCCATATTAATTTTCACACCAATAACTCACAGTTTCTCAACCTCTTCTTCTTCACGGATCACTCACTTATTGCATCACACAAACAACCATTTCAAGCATCAGCGAGGGAAGATTTTAGTCTCTGAAAATAAACGGGAAATGTTGCCACATAATACCAGCAATCATGCTGTAGCTGGAAACGAACCTCAGTATCTATAAGTGAAGGAACACGGCTGTGTACAGTACTACAGTTTTGAGAAAAGCACCAAAAATCCGTCAATCCAAAAATTCCAGCAAAACAGCCGTTAGGAAGTTCCAACGAACGGGGTTTGGGTTCTCCGTGGCCAAACATGCTCAGAAAGTATAAAATAAAAGTAACGATTCTTATTCTATTCTATTTGGAAGACAAAAAGGTAATGGATTTGCAGGAAGACTTTTTCTGACTTTTAGAAACAACACTTGAAAGGAAGAATGAAGCTTTGACTTAATAGAGAGCAAACGTTGGTATTTATTAAGTATCTTTATTATATACCCATAGAAACGACAACCACTAGACATCAGCAGTTCTCAACTGGGCAGAAAGAGATTCGAAGAGACCAAGAAGAAGAACAAAAGACAGATAGAACAGAGCAATTGTCAATTAATCAAGTAGAAGCTCAAAATAGGGAGAATTGGAAAGCGGTTGTGGAGGCCTACATCCGATGTCGAATTGAAAATGGCTGATGATGATGATCATATCCATATATCGCTCAATCGCATTTATAATTAATCTTTGTGGCCAGAGATTTGTAGGCTGATTTTGAAAACTTCTATAGATCTCGAAGCACCTATCGAGTAAGTCATTGTATCTATGTACATTTATGAATCGATACAACGATATTTTTATCAATGTATTGTAAGGTTTCACCTATTTTTGTGCTTAGTACAAAATGGACATACAATAGATTGCTATGCTGGCTTAGAAAACTTCTCCATATCAGGTACATAAGTCGTTTTATGTATTTATGTACACAGATAAAAATTCAGAGACAGCATTCTCGATAATAGGAAGGCTTTCAGACTGTTATTCCAATTTTTTTGAGGTAAAGAGAGAGAGTAAAATATTTCCACTACTACTCAATCCCACTATACCAGCATGTTGGGTTCGAGTCCATCCCATGTAGAAAATTAACCCTAAATTCTAAGGAAATTTCTGGTATTATTTTTAGACTGTTATTCAGAGCAATTCTTTTCCTTTGAAAATGTTTTCATCGTAAAATGAAAGTATAAATAATAATAATTATAAGACATCAACAGTGAGATGATTCCTAGGAAAAAAATGGTGAAGTATATGACTTGGTAAAGACACGTCAAAGGGCCGGAATAGGACCACGAAGATGAGAAAAATCTTAATAATAATAATAAACCTAATGATAATAATAAAAGAGTTCGAGCCTAATCCCCTTGTCCTCAGACTGAAAACTTAAAATTACAAATAACAATTAATTTTGTAATAATAATGCGAGGTATATATTTCAATATCTTCCAGTGGATAACAAAAGTTTGAATTTAATACATCTACTTACAAATATCAACAGAGAACTTTAAAAAGAAAAAAAGAGAAAAGTGCCATAACCCAATTGATAGATAAATAGATAGACTGTTTATTGGCGAGGTTAGGCCCATGTGGGCTTCTCTTCCACCTTACCTCGTATGTCATTATCATAGATACAATGATCAATTAAAAACGAAAAGAAAGAGTAGATTATGGGAAGAAAATTTTGCAACACGTTTCTCAATGAAAAAACCCACGTTGTGGGAAAACACCCACTGAGAAGGGGGTAAAATATCCATGAAAAAACAGAAGGAAAAAACATTAAACTGGGTTTAAAATGAAAATGTTTGAACTTCAAATAGCATAGAACTTTTTTTAATTGAAAAGAAAGGAAGTTCAAAACACAATAAATCATGGCCCAGATAGGCTCCTGACAAACTCTGATAAGAATTTTAAGACATTGATAATGTGATAACTTGTCGGTGATGTAAAATGCGAAACGAGGACTTACTTTTCCAGGGGAACCCCAGGCATTCATCGTCAATCACCCTCTGAATCCTAGAGTAGCCTCAACTAGGGTACGTCACACTTTTTCACCTCCTTTTAACTTTCGAAGCGAAAAAAAGTTTGAGTACCAGGTACCAGCACCAAACCGCCGCATAATAGAAGGGGTTCTCCGCAGGACGTCTATCGGCCCTTCCCCTCAATCCGTCACAATTAAATCAGGTCACTTTTTCCGGAAAAAAAGTCCCGCTCGTGCCCAAAGACACTCGCTCGTCACTTGTCCGTGGTCGGGAGCCCACCTCAACGCACACACGCGTGTTTTTTGCCTTTTTTATGCTGATACATATATATATATAGAAAAGTGTCCCCAGTGGGGCGCGTGGGTAAAGGGACGAAAGGGTCTCGCGTTCGGGATAAAGGGTTCCCCCACATTCTCCGCTTTTTTCCGGCGATTTTTTCCTCCCTCAACTCGCCGACGTTTTAAAAAGCCCATTGTGAGTGCGGGCAACCTGTTGATACACACTGAGAGGGAGAAAAAACAGAGAGAGATGCGTGTTTTGAAATGAGATAAAAAAGAAAGCGGGTCGCACGCAACTTGGATGGCTTTAAAGGAATTCATCATTCGCTCGTGCGAATGCTCTATAAAAAAGAAACCGGGGCGATCTGTTTTTTTACGTGGGGGGTTTGTTAAATAAACACTTCCTCCCCTATTACGGGGATCGTCTACTGCCGAACCGAGAGTGCCTCGTTACGAAAGTGTGGTGTAGTATTGTCATGTATCGGGTAAGAATGAGGAAGTGTTGAGAACTAAAGAAGTTACCGGCGTACTTACCTCGGAAGACTACTGCGTGATTGGTATAAAATTATCTTTATATATGTCCTGAAACAATCTGCTTTAGGTTGCTAGGAATCCTTCGGTACGCCGCATAATTTTCGCGAGCTCGATGTGATTGTAAAGTGGAATTCTACTTGTACTTTACATTTCCGGATAAACCTCCATAGAGCCCACCTCCGTATAGTGTCAACGAAGAATAAATTCTATTCTCCGGCCATACTTTTTCAGTAATATAATAGTGTCGAAACATTCTCGATTTCTGCTAAATTTCTATTTATCGCGCAAACACAAAAATAGCCTACATTTTCTTTTTCCTTTCGGAAGAACGGGACATCTTGAATTGATCATATTCTTATTAACTAAATGCGAATCTTAATATCCTGAAGATCTTATTTTTAGGCTCAGTATTATGATGTATACTTAAAATGGACTTAATGTTCACTTTAGGGTTCTGTGTTATAACGGTGTATTAGGCTTAAGGTGAAGATTAAGGTTGATCCCCATGCTAATTTATCTTATTAATAGGAGATTAACAAAAATGCTAACATTATGGCCCGTTATTATGATGGTTTGTTAGAACTAAAGTGAAGAAAAAACTTCTTTTAATATAAAAATTAGCATGATATTACCTGTAATATTCTTCTCAACTAATTCACGGATTCACAAAAGAGTCCATCTTAAGTATACATTATAATGATGAGCTTTAGCATTTAGTGTTAACTTGGTATTCCGCTAATCAATACGATCAACATTTCGCCATTAGGTTTATATTTGATTGAGATTTGAGTGAAGTTTGGTGTTAAGATTAGTTTTATTTTTTTTAACTTCATCACGGCCTATTAGTCAGAGGAGAAGTTAGAATATTGAAATATGTCTTTAGGACTATTTTTTGCGAGTTGAGCAGTGAAATTTAAATATGCCCTCAACTTCCTAAAAACTTAAATTTTTACGCGAATGCTATTCTAAGTGAGATAGTCGTTATTAAAATAATTGTAATGTACATTTGTAATGGCTAAGTAATGTGTAATTGTTATCAAATATCATAATGGCTACTAAATTTAATAATGACATGTCCTACATATGCTTGTGTATGTCATTGGATGAATACATTCATTATTATTATATATAATCTTCACACCATGCGCTAAAGCATAGTAAATAACGACGCAGACATAATCCTTGAAATGTGAGTGTTCGGACGAAACTTCTCACTGAACACGAAATTCTACCTCGGATTCCCACAACGGATCGGACGGGTTAAGTGTCCCCGTCCTTCCAAGGAATAACTTATTATAACAAGGAACTCGGACGATAAAGAATCTTAGCCGTAACGAACTTGGGGAAATGTTGTCCAGCAGGTTTCAGAGGCGAAAGCCGTTTACGTCCATCGTCCCCACCGAACGAGCCATTGAATTCCGATGGCTACTTTGACTATCGCGAGGAGTTCTAATCCGAAAGCTGGTCCCATAACATCATCATTATTAGCATTGTCGTGGACCGTGAACTGGTTCCTCGGGAGGGACTCGACTCCGCCGTCGACGGGTCCACAAAGGGCCGCCGTAAAGAGGCAGCGGACCGGTTGTCTGGCAGACCGGTTCCTCGGACTGACCAGCGTCCCTCCGCAGTGACCCCCTGCAGAGACGCGATTTAGCACGCTCGACACACACATCGCAGATTTGCCTTCGCGAAAATTCTGTTCCCACGAAGATTTGCGGCGACACCATAGCCAGTACAGCGGTTGCTATGCCTCTTACGACTGAGTCCAAAAGGGGCAAGTTTGCCCAGTCCAAAAATATCGCCAAATTTAGCAGATGGTTGCTTCGTAGCCAAAATTATTTCTGGATACAAAATTTAAAATATATAATTGCCAAAGAGATAGACCTAAATGGATCTGTATATTTTAATTATACTATTCAGTTACAAATAACATCTTGCCTCAGACAGCGAAATTGCTCGGTACGTACCTTTATTTTACGAACGAGCAGAACTTCGTTCTAGACAAGAAGCAAAGTTCAGGACAATTTCGAAAGAAGTAGATGCACGGAAGCGAGTGACTTCTTCGTGATGACTGATAACTAATGGAAAGAGTAGTTAAATGAATTGGGGAATTTTGAAAAGATAAGAACATTGTTTATCTACTTCGAAATTTGACGTTGCATGCGATGCTGCGATAGTTAAGAGCTTAAATCTGAATAAAGGACTTTGAAATAAACATATGAACCCTTCTAACAATCAACTGCATATTTCCCTTCACACAAGGGAAGTTTCCGAAATGAGGGTCGAAATTTTCAAATAATAAATGCATAGCTTCCAGTATTGCTCGTTAAATTTTGGCTGGATTTTTGAAGAATCTATAGTCAATAACGAATACTAGATACAAATGATAATAATCAAAGGCCTCATTAGAAAAAAAAAGATTCATTAGAAAATACCCCCGTTTTTAGGGTTTGCTAGAAATGCAAAGTTGAAAATGGATCAATTGAAACTGCGTAACGTCAGTGTCGCAAATGCAGCTTGCATTTTAAATTAACGTGGATTTTACTCTTTCCATTCGTATCTTCCAACTCCCCTTTATATCGTGGGCCTCACGACCTGCGTCGGTATATTCTACCCCATGAGCTAAGATCTGCGAGAACATAACCCATCCATCGGTCCGTCCCTTTGTTGTCCTCTGCATTTCTTCGCCAACCACTCTTATTCGATCCCCAACGATTTCTCTGATTTTATATCAACCCTTCGAGAGCGTTCGAATTCATCCTTTTTGAACGCTTTCACAGCTTCCTCTTCCATGACATGCCCTCACCAACTTATTCGAAAGATCCTCGAGTAGTATTTTTCACATTTAACAATTTGCACAATTAATTCTAGTTTCTATCAAAATTACGGCTCGAAATAATTACTTTTATTAATGGTTAAAATAACCAACAAAATTGCACAGAGATTTAAACTTTAGCATAGTTATTCTAACGGAGTTCACGAAGTTACGGCTTCTTTCGTCGATTTCATACTGGAATAATAAACTATCTTACTGTAGTTGCCTTTCATATTTTTTATTAGTAAAATACCACTCACGACCGTTTCAACAGTGTTTTTCAAATTTTGGATTGTCCTTTAAGTTAAAGGCAATTTTTTGCAATGGAGAATAAGTTCCCTTTCCTACTTTTAATAAATACTGTTTCGTTGACATCGCTTTAGCCATTGTCGTAAGAAAAGCACAACGCCGTGGTATCTCAGCACTTAAACTACAGCCCGGGCTCTCGTGAAAGCAGCACCTGAGTACTGCACTGGTGGGCAGCCAAGTGGTGCAAGGGACCAGGTAGGCGTAACAAACCCCACTGCGGTTCAATTAAGTAATGGACTTTCAGGGACAGGATGAGTGCAAGGGATCGAATCCTTTTGGTAGCGAAGATCCCAACGGAGAAGGGGCGTCGTCATAGCAACGGACCCAGCGCCTCCTTAGGATCCATACGGACGGCCCTTTGTCTTGCTTACGTCCCTTGCCTTATCTGCTACAAAGCGGCCTCTGCTTTTTCCTCCGGATTGCCCATTTGCAGGAGCCTCCAATTGGGAATCTGTCCCTGCGTCCGCCGGGTTTGGGCTCACGCCTCAAGAGGCACTTTGGATTGATAATCGATACTTTCTGAGCGAATCCGAGAGCTTCAGCTAAAGCTGGAACTTTTATTTAATATCCACTTCGAACCTCTTAATGTATACGATGGATTTATATTTAAGACTTCCGTTCGAATCTCTGCTACGCCACTGACATTCATTCGTTTATTCAGCAGTTGTAGAAATATTTCCAGCAACGAAATTAGACTTTAACTGCACGTGGTAAGCTTGGATGAAATTTTATTTAGTCATAGAAATAATACTATTTTCACGAATATAATTGACAAAGGACAATCTCAACTGATTTCTTCTGTGCGTAGGTTTTACACGTGTGCGGATACGAGTGTTTGAGTCGTATCTATAACAGAAAATGTCTATTTTGAAGAGTTATTTTCACAAATTTTCTACGTAATTATTAAACCACTTTCATTTATCAAGCCAATTTTATTTCCAAGATAACGAAATTTTATCATTTTTGCTTTTTTTATATATACGTGAGTTATCAATAAAATGTCAAGTATCTCTAAAATTTTGAAATAGCAAACTTTGGTTCTAAGGATGTGACGATTTCAATTTTGGTAAAGAAATTCGTAAATCAAACTCAACTGTTACAGGAATATTTATAATTATTATTAATCGATTATTCATACTATGTATTATATAGTTATCAGAAATAACCATTAATCTAACGAAACATGCTTAATTAATCCTTTGCAAGAGTCTTACTGAAAAATCAACGACAATATTAAGGCCGTAATGTCTACTAGATGCCTAATGTAGGATTATAGAATACTTGCCTATCTGTAATAGGTAAGTATTCTTTCAGTCTTTCAATATTGCGAATATTATAATTACGAATTTAAGAGTGCAAACATGAAAACAATGAGGCTCCAAGTGGGCAACGCGTTTTACTGCAATTAAAGCGGACCCGGGTTCGATTCTCGATGGGGACTCTTGTGCAAAACGGCCTTAGCTATCGAAGCACTTTTAACAACACTGCAACTTCTACGAAAGAATGCTTTAATTATAACCCAAATCAAGACTACTGTGAGTATGAGCTAAACGAAATTACTGCGGAATAAATAATGCGGGAAATAATGCGGAAAATAATGCGGGAAAGAAAACCTCAAGATGTTGACGAAAGTTTAGCCGTTCACAATAAAAAAAGACGTTCCAAATCCCTGTGGCCTTAAATCATAGAACGTTTTATTATGTCTACTGTAGATGGCGATGGATTTTTTTGCTTATAATAAAACATACAAACATACTCTCTCTTTTTCGTAATTTTCAGCATGCATTCATTTTTGACGTTTTGTTACCAACAAATTATTTGTTTTTATTCGTTTTATACGTTTCGTTTATTAGATTTTTCTGCGATTACGCGAATATTTACGTCTTCATTCCGCTGCAAATATTGAGGGCTAAATTAAAAGCGAACGAGGATTTCCAAAAATCTTTAGATAAGAGAAAAACATTGTGGAACAAAAGAAGACTCAAAATGCGTCCGTGAGAAGAGTAACAACTATGATCGAGCGAATTTTATATTCCGAACATTATAAACAGTTTACACTTTACCAAGAAACTGTTGATCCAACTTTTTCACGAAAGGTAATATTTAAAGCCGATAAATTGTGGACAGCTAAAACTTTGTCCGCTACCAATTTTCAGCCTTCCCGAACAAAGCATCCTGAAAACAGAGTGAGATTGACTCGGAGTGGTAGATTAATGGGTAGAGCAGACGTAGAGAGATTATTTTCATCGGAATACCACTGGTAGCATCCGAATACCTAAGAAATCACTAAGCCGCATATGATACTCGCAGGCCTCATCTGAATGACGTATCTTCTACATTTAAATAATTGAACATCGAAATCAAATGAAAGAAATGTAAGTAGCATATTAATATCTAAATATACCTGAATATAATATTTTGATATTACGAATCGATCATCAAGAACAGGAAAATTTAATTAAAAAAGTCAGATTTTTTAGGGAGTAAAATATTAGACAGGCTCAGACCACGGCCAAAGACCCCAGCCTCCTCCCCTCTTAGTTAGAGCAACCATCAGGAAAATGGAAGACCCCGGATCGAGTCCTAGTCGCTTCTTTTTCTTTCGCTTATATTAGGGTTGTTAGAATCACGCCTAAGGAACATAAAGTCCTTCCTTTGATCAAATAAGAATGACATTTGTAGTAGAACATAAAGCGTTAATTAGAGAAAAGACTTCTGCAGGCCGTGGGGCGGCGCTCCTCTCGCACCTGTTTGCTCCGCGTTAATGAGCATCACGACTGCTAATGAACACAAAGAGCATCCATTGATTGGCGCCGAATTCACTCTTTCTCAAGTTCGCGGGCCTCTGAGCTCACGGGAAGGTCAACTTTGAGACACCAAAATATGAGAATATTCTGGCTTATTTAAGGATAAGGTATGAAGAAGTCATCGAATCCTTTTACCCTTTCATGCCATTCCTTTTCAAGTAAAATTTAAACGATAAAAGGTTTGTGAAACTTTCGCACGCCACAATAGCGTCAATGGGAAACTCATCATCAACTTGAGGTATGAAAATCAATTTTTCTTAATCGAAGACTGGAAACTCACTATAACCAATCTACTTGTTCGTTTTGAAATAAAGAATACTTAGTAACTTCCACAGCAGATTTTTATTTGAAAAGTGTCGTCAACGTGTTGACATCTTCCAGTACCTAAAGATGACAACTCATTGTCGACAATTGTCTATTAAATTCTGCTGCTATAATCACGAACTACTCTTTCTTTCGATGTGTGTGTAGAGGTTCACGGGGTCACGCTTGCATATATAAATTATGATCTACAGATTGAAAACAGTAGAGAGAGAAGTGACTTTGTAAACATTATGACGTCCTAACTTTTGGAGATTTCTGAGGAGTTTCTTAGGTCAGGTCTAAGATCAGGGAAAGTTTTATTTTTCCTTCGAAAATGACTAACCCTTTTCGCCTACGTGCACCCATGAATATGAATAACAAAGAAAATCATAAAAAAGGATATAGGATAGAATATTATAAACAAATTATAAAACGACGAAGTTCTGTCGTAACTATGATAATAATCTGAAATTAAATAAATCCATAATTCATCAGACGCTTACATTCATCTCAACAAATATTTACGCTTTAAATTGAAACATCGATGAAATTCAAATAAAAAATGTGTTCATTCTTCTCCGATAGGCAAAATGCATCAATTGAAGCCTTTTTTGAAGGAAATCATACATCATATAATTATTCCTATTTTTCAAAAAATTAGCAAAGGAAGTTTCTTTCACAAACGTTAAAAATAGTAAATGCCTTAGAAATAAACAGTAACTTGAAAAGGAAATGTGTATTATTATGGAAATTGTGGTTCGTCAATGAACGAGGTAGACAGAGATTAACGAATATTATCTTAATTTCAACATTCTTTAAATATTATATTACAAATAAACTGTAGCACATCCTGATGATCTTTCCAATATCAATCAATGCTTGTTGAATGACATACATATGAAGAATTTTTGGTTCTAGATAGTTCTGTGATCTGCCGTTAGATTTACTTCATCATAAATTAACGGGTATTTGTATATTTATAGTTTTATGTGTAAGTAAAGAATAAATAATTTCTGAGCTTAGAAATAAATAGTATCCAAACTTTATAAGATAAAGTATCCATTACAAGACATTGCTTGTACCCACAAATTAACAGAAACGATTCTGCCGAAGTAAAGAATTAAAATTTTGACTTTATTGACAAGGAATAATTTGCTAACTTCGACAACTTTTCATTTCGTGACCGAGAGAAGAAATGAAAAAAGCTCCGAGTGAAATTGGAATATTTGGCAACTCAACCAAAACAACTCATAGGTGAGATCTAATACTATATTTCCTACTTAGACAACAGGAGTTTTGACTTTATGCTTGTTTACGTAGAAGAACAAAATATGTAGGTCCCTTTCTATGCCCTGATAACTAAATTTAACAAAAACGTAAGAAAATATTTTTTGAAATGCCATTTCCTGGGGTTTACCCCATTCGCGACTAATTTCTTCTTCGAAACTAAACTAATTTTAAAATCACGATGATTTATAAACAGGTTTAGAGTCCTTAACCTTAAGTAGAATTATCTTTCTAAAAAAATATCGCCTTTAATAAGCAAGCTAGAAAGGTAAAATATACCAACTCCTGCAATCACAAATAATTAAATTTGAGTATTTTTAATTCAAAAGAAATACTTTAAATTTGTCCTACGCTGGACTTTTAACGTAATAAGATGTTCTCTGAGCATGTTTTTATTTTGTTTGTTCTCCTAAGGCTTCTAAAGAGCCTTAAAGGGACTTAAGTAGAAATGGTAGCAAAGGAAGGATTTCTTATAAATCAAATCTGTATTATCAAAAAGTGTCTATTTGTGAATTAAATTACATCTTAATTGGCTGTTTTAATTTCCTCGCACTTCTTTTACTTGAGAATTGGGTGAAATCGAGAAAATGTAATGTGTGACGATATTTATTTGTAAATCGTTTAATAAAACTATACCTAATGAACTTTCTTGTTTTATTTAATTACAGACTGGAGCAGTAAGTGACCAAACACCTGTTTTTGAAGTTTAAAATTACGAAGAGGAATTTCTACAATTCTTCCTTGCGCCATTTTCAACTAAAGCAATCGGTGGCCTTTTTTACCGAGCATTCTGATTCTGAGGAATTCGATTTTACCACTGCTACGCTTTTTGAGAACGACTTATTGACTTGTGCATTGATTGTCCATCTCAATGATTTAATTTCCACAACTTGTATTGATGAAAATATTCCAAACTTCACAAATGATTTTCCCTAAGCATCGTTAGCCAATTTCTTTGAGCTCAAGAAGGATAGTTAACGCTGAAGGATGTATTTAAAAGAAACGAGATCAATTTTCAACCAATAGCAAATTTAGAATTAATCTTACAGGACGTGAAGGCCTAATTTTAGAATTCTTTTCTCTGCAATAGACGTAATAGAACTAAACATGGCCTCTGTGTTTTACGATAATGAAAAAATGAGAAAATTTGCTGAGACGATAAGTATTGGAAGACATAAGATAATGTGATAGGGAGCATTATTTGAGTGTCAGTAGAAATGGGTTTATTTTAAAACTATTTTGTGACACTATTTATTTCATTATTGTTATAACTTTTTAAAAACTTAAAAAATAGTCAAAAAAATTCCAACTTGAATCATGAGTTTTAATGAGTTAAAAATTCTATTAAACTTTATTTTGTTCCCTTCCCTAATTGGCGATAGGTGCATATATTAGCCTGGATGTTAACTTAGGTTAAAATCAGTTGAAATATGGAAGAATCACCTGGTGTAAATGAACTTAGCTTTCGAAGCACCGATAAAACTAATTCTGCTTCCACTATTATTTGAGTGGAAATAGCAATGAAAGAGAATATAATAATGAAAATGGAAGATGAAATCGATAAAAGAACATCAAAGAGGAGAAAAGAAATAGAATAAGAAGACAAAGCTTATAGCTGGATGGAAATAATGCAATGGTCAATGAACAGGAGGAAAAAAAGGAAGCCAGGAAGGTAGTAGATGGTAGAAAGTACTAAAAACGGAATGATATGGAACAATAAAAATGGTGGTAGAAAACAGAGGAGCATGGGCAACCACTATGGAAAGACCTCTAAAGTGTAACATTTAAGTTTCTTATGTATGACCCAAAGCAAACGAAAAATATATTAACACTTTTATAAGGCTACAACGGTGTCATCCTCTTCGACCTTTACTAATACTTGGCAAGTATCTCTTCTGCCCTAAACACGACACGGATTTAAGACCGATTGAAAACTTCAAATGAGTTCTGTGTTTTCTGAGATCAGCTGAGAAAAAAAAATTTAGATTACCCAAAAGCAGAAGAGAAAACATCTATAAAATGTGTAGAAACCATCAAAACAATTAAATTCTATAAATAATAAGTACCAAATAGAATTGAAAATCTCAAATGAAGAACGATTGAGAAGTGATTACTTGAGATGCCTAATACATAAATAATTGGTTATGATGTCATATTTTTAAATTTTCTTTTAGAAACGAAAATATTTTAAGACAAATCATAAAGCTATAAAACAATGCAATAACAAGTTTATGTGAGTATATAAGCGGAAGATTTACCTGATTAACCTCAGGTAAATATTTTTTGAAATTACTAAAATTCAAAAAGGGAAACAACTTTGCATTCAATACACAGGACAGTGTATTTATTTTATATTTACTTTTTACTGCTCTGCCTCTCCTCAATAACCAAAGCCTTGCAATGATTTCACCGAAATGTACACTTGCCTCCACATTACATTTCCTCTGGTGAGCTCGTGCATTAATTTTCCTGAATTTTCCTGTTTATCAAAAACAACGTTAAAATGAGATATTAAAAAGATAGTGAAGAAGATGAAACCGTAAAAATAATCACCACTGGGAATTTAAAGGTAAGTGATTCAATTGAAACTTATATTTGATTGCTATGTGCTATGTTATTCAGCTTTCCCTAATCCTTATATTCCATCACTGGTAAGTAACCGTAAGAGATTATTAATCCTAATAATCAAATTAAATGCTAGATGTGATAGTGCTGGTGGTAATATTTCCATACAGGGAGAGAAAAATAAATAAAGCTAAGAAAGTCTATCATCACTTTCTGTAAGAAACTTTTTTCATCCCTCAGTCAAAAACTTTTTCATTTTAGTAAATGAATTTCTGTTATTCTTCGCGAGGTCCATAAAGAAAAACAATAAAAAGGTCCCTTTTTATTTAACTTGGGAACTACCAAGTCCATAAAATATATTATGAAGTTTAAAGTTATCCCTTCTTTAGTGTCATTTTATGGTGAACATACACCCTTAAACTATCCATAAAAAGTTTAATGGGAAACGGATCATTCATTCATCTTTCTCACTTTAGATGAAAATGGGGAAATGCGCTCCAGTAATAAATACTGCAAGATATGTACAATTTTAATGAATGATTTAAGGTTTATTGGATGAATGATCTAAGATAAATAAAATGTATTACTTCACATTATCACTGTATAAGAAGAATTGTTTATGCATTATTTTTACATAAAATAAAATGATGTAACCTAGTATGTCAAGAATATTGGCATTGCATTGCTGACTAAAACTCTTCTNTCTCGAGTTCGCGAGTACACATTTCATCCTCTGGGTCCCATACACTCGCCGCATATTCCGGATGTGGCCTGATTAAGGTGAAAATTTCAATTCCTCTTCAACTATAACTTATTTTATCAATTATAGGTATCGTTAAATAAAGAAGATTTATTTGTTTATAAATCTATATAATTTAGGTTTATAGAACAGTGCAGTGGTATTGTTATTTGTAATGAATATCGAAGTTAAATATTCGATTTCATCAATTCATTTCTAATCATCATTCCAGAAATAAGCTAAAATTGGTTATCCAATTTCAGAGGTGTATCTAACTTTTCTTTATGCAAATTCAGTTAATAAATTTTATACATTTAGCCATCAAATTCATAGCGTTTTCATTGAACATTGAATTAAGATTCTGAATAAAAGATCAAGTCCCATACTTCACCTAACAAATAGTTTTCTTTCCTAGGCAACAGAAAACCACTAACACAACAGAGTTGTCTTTCAATATCTTTTTATTTATTTAATTCTATTGAATCTCAGGAAAATTAAAACATTTTAAAGACTTAAAAGATAAATACTATCCAAGAAAGTGCAATTCTTGAAACTTATAACAAATTATTTATAATCAGCGAGGCGCCTACAGTACAGCCTTATGGAAAACATGTCTCCAATTACTTGTATCTGTAATGTATACTGTAAAATTTATACTTTTCTAAACATAATTTGACAAAGTGATTGCATATTGATAAAATTAAATGTGTAAACTGAAGATAAATACCACAATGCCATATAATCTCTCTTGAATAATTAAGGTACTTTCCTTCCCAATTCTTTCTCTACAGTGAATCAGGAGAAACAGCATTTCATCACGCCATTAAAATGAGGAGATTTACGTTTCACCTTTTTGAATTTGTTTTCACATTTAGTATTCCACCATTGTGCGGGTAGGCGTCCGAGTGATAATCAAGGAGGGTCATATTATGAGTTATACAAGTAATTAAACCCACCGTGGCTCTCATTGATGCATCCGATGCTCCGCTCGCTTATCAATTAGAACAGCGACGAGTGTTTGCCCGATTTGAAGGATGCGTACAGTCGCTGTAGGAGATCGAAGTCTAAGCGTACAGATGGCAGCAGGCGCCAGGGCCGCCCTCAAGTGTTCTAAAAAAAAATTAAATTCAAAATGAGACGATCGTAAGAAAACTTACGCAACTTCCAAACATTCGCGACTAAAGCCATAGTTTCCATAAAATGGCAAATGTTCTTCGAAAAATACAGAAAGTACGAGTTGAATTCCTTAAATTAATGAATAAATCACGAATAATATTAATTTCGTCATTGATCGCAGTAATTAATATGGGAAAGCATAAAATCTTGCGACAGTTGTGTATTTTCGCAATAAGTAAATAAATCGGTTTGGATATGTATCCGCCATCTTGGTGAGCATTCCTAAGACTGGAGTGGAGCGATCGATGTTAGTGGAACATCTTGGGACGCCGACGCCGAAGGAGGCGGAGTAAGGAATTATGGGAAGAAAACGAGATCGGCTCAGTCGAGAGGCAGCTTCCGGGAGAGTCGGACGTCGGACTCCTCTCCCGTGGCGTCTGCGACAGACACTCCCGGGAGATTAAGGGCACGATGATTAACATAATGCTTTACTGTTACCCTTATTTATAGAGTAGGGCGCCCGCTCATGGTGAAAGAAGTCCCAATCGGAGGGTCAAGACGAGCAAAAGTTTTTAATAAATTTTAACACATAGCAAGCGTTACCAAAATGCTCTCAGACGCAGGTTGGGAATCCTTAAAAGATAGGAGATTAGAAGCTAGATTGCGATTGCTTGGTAAATTTAGGAAAAGTACGTTTGCGGAAAATGTAGTCGATATTATGCAACCCCCCTGCTACCGACAATGAGCGGAAAATAAGAGAAATAGATGCTAGGACGAGTCGCTTTAATAATTCATTCTTTCCGCGAACGATACGCGATAACAGTAGGATAAAAAAATAGTCCGAACCCTCGGTGTTTTGTCTGCCGAGCGTCACGTGATCACTGCTTCCCTAATTTCCGGATTCCGGAACGAATTATGCTCGCAATCCAAGGTTTAACTGCATTCATATAGTTTTTGCTTGTAGAAATAACTTCAGCCGTAATTTGGCCTTTTGGTAGCACTTGTCACGCTACAGACAAAGTATCTATTTTGGTCCAATTCTATTGTCAAAATTTGTTAAAAAGTGTTGATAATTGCTTCAGCTGCCTGTGATAACGGCAATAGTTCCAAATAACCCATCAAGTGACAGAATTTTACACCCTTGCAAAAATAACAGTAAATAAAATGATAAAGTATGCTTGGCACTTGCATAAATGGACAAAAATTGCAGGATAGAAATAATGCAAGCCGGATCTCCACCAGCCAATAGCAGCCATTCTCTCTCACAAGACGATTCATTTAACTAGGTTTATTTTAATTATAACACAAGTATTGCCAGTAGAAATCCACTGATCTCAAGTGCTTGAAACCGTAGAGGACAGCCGCGACTCAACTAGGTGAGTCGGGACAGTTCAACAACTAGGCCTAACGTAGGTGACTGACCGAAACAATGCCGCCGAATTTTAAACTACGTGCGAGTGAATCGAAGAAAGAGAAGGCGTGAAAACGAAAGGAGAGAAGTGGATTGAAAGTAAATGAAAATATAGGGGTCCAAGAAGCGATCGCCGTGGTACAACCGCAGTTCCTCTTTCCTCCGCTAGGGTCGCTCAGCTCCTCCGACCTCATTGCTAACCGCTAACGAGTGCTTGCTCAGCTATCTGAAGCAGTGTCACTGAAAGCTCTCATCAACCGCTGCAATTAGCGACGATTCGGAGGGAAGTCGCAAATCGGACGCTGCGGAAGAAAAAAAATGAACAGTTCTCGATTCCTCGTCGATATTTTTTGCAACCCAACTGCGCGGGAGGGGTCTTCGGTTGAAGCGTCTTAAGGCTCATTACTACTAACGAGAAAAAGCGAATGAACGTCCAAGAGACTATTGAAGATGCCAATTTAAGTACAAATTTTAAACAAGTTATTCTAGAGGTAGTTCTACGTTAATCGTAGCTAAACCCGCGTGCTTCTCCTGAAATGCAGAATTAAAAGTTCTCTTCACGTACATCTACATAAATACTCTGCAAGCCTCCTTCGGCGTGTGGTAGTGGTTGTGAACACCAAGTGTTCGAGTTACCTCTTTAGTTTATTGTTATTGCGGATCGTTCGCGGAAAGAATGAGTCCCTAAAACGACTTGTCCTCGAACCCATATCCCTTCTTTTACACTGAGATCGGCCGAAGTAGCAGAAGGGGGTCGCATAATACCGATGATTTTGTCTCCCACAAGTGTACTTTCTCAGAATTTAACAAGCAATCGCAGCGTAATCTCCTTTCTTTCAGGGATTCCCAACCTGCGTCTGATAGAATTTTTGTAACCCTTGCTTTTCTATCGGAGATCTTTATAACAAATCGTATCGCCTTGCGCTGCACTTTCTCGAGTTCGCGAGTACACATTTCATCCTCTGGGTCCCATACACTCGCCGCATATTCCGGATGTGGCCTGATTAAGGTGAAAATTTCAATTCCTCTTCAACTATAACTTATTTTATCAATTATAGGTATCGTTAAATAAAGAAGTACTCCAATACCACCAAAAAGCAAGCAGATCGTCACAGCCATTGTACATTTGAGTCCTCCCCGTGCCCTGAAGATGGTCGCTTGGGTAGCGAAATGTACATTGGTTGTGACGATCTGCTTGCTTTTTGGTGGTATTGGAGTACTCCTTTATTTAACGTTAATGTTACCATCAGTGGTCCGTCTACTTCTACTTCAATGATAGGTATGTTTCCTTTATAAATCCGTACCGAAAACGCTAATTTAATGCTTTTATGTTTGTTAAGTTAAGGGGTTTACCCCCGAGTCGCCTATGGAGGCCCAGTCTCCTGGCTTCCATAACTTCGCTCCCTCCGCCACCACTCATGTAAAGGAAAGGTAATAATTTTACAGAGCTAAAAACTACTTTATTTGATACAGATAGACCCGATTTCTCCATCGGTTCTTTTCGGACGTTGCTGAAGCCCAAGAGTTTTGTAAAATTTTAGGTGTAAGGGACTGGCACGAGTCACAAAGATAATTCTTTCAAAATGCGATCAATTTAAGGAAATCTTGAAAATTACTTTATTTGATACAGATAGACCCGATTTCTCCATAAATAGAGAGGAATTTGATGAAATAAACAAGAGTTTTGTAAAATTTTGTGGTAGTAAACAACCTATCCCCTTGACGACCAATGTGATCCACTTTTATCACTTGCAGGGTTTGTTTCTTGTATTGATTTAAATCAGAAATAATTGTCATGTGAAATGAAGACAAATATCAAAATAAGGGAAATTGAATAAAGAATATTATTCTGGTCTTGGAATATCTCTTTCTGTTTGAAATTGCAAGAATCTTCATGAAATATACCAGCATTCTGTTATATTTTATGTTTGTAAACAACCTGTCACCTTGACCACCAAAATAAATGACCCATGACCCTTTAGGTCTCAATTTCACTGTTATTTGTAATTTAATTTTGCTAAAGTACTAATCTCTGCAAAAGTGCGTCTCCTTGGTCGTCAAGGTGACGAGTTGTTTACTTACGCAATATACAACTGAATTGCACACCCAATGCCTTGGTTTCCAAGGCAACGTGTTTGAGAGGTGTGTTACAATTGCCTTTGATAAGTCTGGTTCGACAAATGATAGTTTAATTCCGATAAATGATTTTGCATGTGTAAAATTGCGCGTGTTTTTAAACAAGGGTATCTCCGTTTAAGGCTTTGGCAGGAATGAAGTTGGTTGAGAAGTTGGAGAGGATTGGACTGGACTCTTTGATGCAGTATTCACAGCCGGTGAGGGCCAACCAGGGACTCGTTCCTCTGACCACTACACTGCAGGTACAAAGCAAACCTTTGGCACCCCTCAGGAATTTATTCCTTTGTGACCTAAGTTATCTCTGAATTTATTTATTAAACATGAAAATCAATTTATTAAACTTCGCAAGTGCGTTGTGTAGCTCATGGAAGTACTTTCCTTTCTATGTAAGTTCTTCATGCAACCGTGGCAACCGAACGTTGTTTATAGTAACGTGAATGTTTATGAAAGTTGTTGACCAGATTGAGAGTATTAACATAAGTTGTTCATAGAAACGCAAGTATTTACAAAAAATGTTCATAACAACGCACGTATTTACATAAGTTTTTCATAGAAACGCAAGTATTTACATAAGTTGTTTATAGCAACGCAAGTATTTACAGAAGTTTTTCATAGCAACGCAAGTATTTACAGAAGTATTTCATAGAAACGCAAGTATTTACNTCTTTAATTTTTCCCCCTTGTTTCTTATTATATTTGTAAAAGAAATAAAGCCTGCAGGAGATAAAAATGCTTTCCACATGCCTCCATGGAAGTTGATGAGACAGATCTGGAATCGAACCTGAGACATGAATATTGCGTGAAAGTAGTGAGTATTGTTAAATATAGTACTGTTAAAAGTGCTCCACAGCTGAGGTCATTTCGCACGTAGGCAACACGAACCGCTATCGCCCAAGTTGAGCGCGCTGCACACTTGGCTATACGGGGACCCTAGAGTCTAATCTCTATCCTCCACAGAAAATAAAATATGTATTTAATATTGCGTGGAAGTAAAAATTTGCACAAAATTCGTTTCGTGGAATAAACAGCGCAGCATAAAGTCGTTGCATTAAACCGAAGCAGATTCTGGCTTTTATGAAGATTAATATTGAATGAAAACCTTCCGATTCGAAATATTAAATTAGAACCCGATGCGTATATAATGGTAGGATGATCAGATTTCAGATCAGAGAAAGCGGGACATTATAATGTCCCGTGGGAAATAGGCAACTTGCAGAGCCCGGCTCTTGAACTGTGAGGGGACAGATTTAAAGAGCAGCGCGCATAACCTCAAAGAAAGAACCAGTACACATGACAGAGTCGTGAGATACGAGTCACTCTTACATTCTAGGTAAATGTAAAAAGCTGTAATATTGGCGTAAAGAAACCCTCATCGGAAGATATCAGCGGTAACAAAAACGTGAGACATCACTGAACGAACGTGGGTATCGGGACAAATTGAAAGGAGGACGGTCCTACCTATATCGGGACGTCCAGTAATCCTTTAGATTAGAGAGAAGTTACATTTTTACTGCTTCGGTTAATTATTAAATTCCATGTAACGATATTTTTAAACATTCTTTGCTGAAATTTCATAGAAAATTAGTTGTGAAAAATTAATATAAGAAAATGGTAACGGCGCTCAAAGTTGAACGAAGTTGAAAATCTAAGAAATCGTCCCGATTTACTTTTCTGTGTCTGCTACTAAATGGTTTACCACTTTGCTTAGTTCCCGCAAAACTGTATCGATTTTCATGAGCCCAAACACTTTGGAGGAGAGCATTATCAGCTGATCCGTCTCTGTAATCTCAACGGCTGCTTATAATTTTCATAATTAAAATTAATTAAGGTTAACCTTTAAGGAAATTTCACTTAAAAACTTGTTTTTCTTCTAATATTTTTCATACTGTAAATAATTTAGGAAATACTAATTGACAGAAGTCCACAAGCTACTCAAACTTGATTTTCAACCAATTCAGTATTACTCCAGAATTAAACACATTATTTGGAAGTTTTCTTCCAAGAAATTATTCGCCCAAAACGAGAAAGCACCAAAGTTATTTCCCAAAATAATAATACGAAACAGTGGCGCAGCCAGGTTATATCTCCGAGACATTTGAGAGAACGAAAATATAACTACCTTGGAAATTCCCTTCGTTCCCTCCCTACAAATATTAACAAGATAGAAAACGAGGATATTTACATGATAATGTAGCAAAATAATTGATTTTCCGATACTGAGGAGCTAGATTGTGATATCTTTCTTAAAGAATTTAAACTCTTGGGCTTAATCCTGAAAACCTGAATTGAAACTCTGATACCCCCCTTTGCTGCGCTACTGATACTAGATCTTTAATTAAAAATTAACTTTCGTTATTAATCAGTGCTCCTGGGTGGCCAAAGGGACAACGCGTTCGAGTTTGGTGAAAGCGGTCCTGCGATCGATTCCCGGTAGAGACCTACGAGCGAAATGACCTAAGCTTTTGAAGCACTCTTTATAATACTACAACTATACTATTCATTAATTAATTAATCAGCAAAATTATTAATAAAGAAAATGATTAGAAGATTAAATTAGGTGGCGATACAACAGTATCAAAGATGACAGTGATATTTCATTTTACAACGAAACGATTTAAGTCGATAAAGATAAATTAAATTAATCAGTTGGACTGTAGGACTTTTCTGGGCGTTATTTTCTAATAATAGACAGTGTAGATTAAGGTTTATTCTGATTGAGGCAGTCGACGCAGAAAATTATTCCTGCAAGTTTATCAACGACGGTTTTTGAGGGGCGAAAAGCTTTTAGAAGGCAACTGATGTCTTAAGAATTCCTTTCGTGCGAGAATAAAAAGTTCCGAAAGATTCCAAAATTAGAGGTGGAATAACTGGAGAAGCAGCGGGGGGAAGGTCTAATTGATCCATCGCCCCTCCTTCCACTTGTGTGATATCGATCCCGGGCCTTCCGCAAGGAGAGAGGGTCGTTATCACGGAGGCCCATTTCCTCAGAGCGTGCTGACCGTCGTACTCCCTTGGGAAGCATTCTGGAGCTACTTGAGCAGCGGAAAGGCGACTCTTTTTCACGTCCATCGCAATTTAAACTTGTGAGCCAAAACGCACCGCCTATACAACTGCGTATGACATTAGCCTTCTTCTCCGCATTACACACGCATTCCCTACATCTTCCTCTGCTGTCCTCTTTCCTTTCCTTACCATTTCTTCATTTCCTATGAATCGGACCAGGAGACAGCTGATTGTGGAATATTACAACAAATGTTACGATGAAATTAAACTGTGGTTTTCTCATAAATTTCGCCGATTTTTTTAAAATATAATGTGAACGATTAGCAATTTAACATAAAGTGAATATAATTTTTGTGCTAAAAATATCAGTTTTTCGATCACATCGAAATTTGCCCCTATTTCTGTTTTGAATTTCATATTTTCAGTAACCGGTTTTTTATCTGTTACACTATTTTTTATTTACAACACTTTTTTAAATAAATAAAAATGCTGCTCTATAAGGAGAAACAGAAACGAAAAAAGCTTCGAAATCAATCCCAAGAAAATCACTACACTCCCTTTTTAAACCATAGTGAAAGAAAAAAAACGATTTTCGATTAAATACATTTAAGATGAAATATAATTAATTTTTAGTAAACTGCGATATAAATTGTCTTCGGTCTACGAAGTCTTTATGGAAGCAAATGCGACAGGTTGGAGAACATAGTTCAGACACCGCTATTCTAAGTTTGGAAATCAATTTAAAGAGGTAATGCGATGGGAATGCATAACTGGAATCGAATTAATGAAAAAACACAGATCCTTAGGAAAGGTGAGTCGGAAGTTAGTTTGCCGCAAAAGGAGAGAAATATCATCTAGACAATGAAGATTGATGTAATATAAGACAAATTATCGGGAATTTACGTAGCATATACGTAAACTGGGAGCGAATTTGGGAATTTGTTTTCGCTAATTAATGATAATTACTTGTAATTTCCATCAAATACTGTCTCATAGTACCCTGAATCAGTTTTTTGATATATTTTTATTTTTAACAATAAAAAATGATAGGAATCATAAAAAATTAGTCTAATTATTTATTTAAATAACGTCACGTCGGCCGTATACAAAACTTAGAACTTATGTTTAAGATAATATCTATAAAGGAGCGAATTAAGGCAATAAATTAATAGAAGACGGTGTTTTAGCCATTTTCTGTGCTCTGTATCGATAGTAAATAATAAATAAAACTCGGCGATCTTTTCACCAAAAGGAGCAAATAAAAACCATCAGCTACTGAAAAGTCAATAAAATCAATCACTTTTATCCGAACATTCTAGACGAATAATGATTTAAGATAATGTTTCTTTCTTAATACTTTTAATTCATTAACAAATGGTTAACTGGTTAAAGGCTTTTCATACTTTTACTTCCTCAAGTATCGGAAATAGAATCGGAAACGTTCCGAGGAGAACTTTTTCGAGGGAAAATCAAATAGAAATAATGACTAAGATTTTCCCAAAGAAATGAATTGCTTAAGAGGAGTATTTTCCTTTGATGAGAAATCCCAAGAGCCTAAGAAATCTTTCGAAAAAAATGTTAAATTCGTTAAATAAACATATTAATACCTTCACCAAAATCATGAAAATATCATCAATATCATTCTTGTGTTGGAACTGCAGATAAGTTGCAATGTAAACGAACTCCAGAAATTATCAAGAATGTAATATATAGGAATGAACCAAAATTTCGAAATTTTGTAGAAGAAACACGCCATTCTGTTAATAATACTAGATTCTGATGATATATTCTGATTATAAAATAAACATTGAATAAAGCGATATGTTACTACGATAAAAAACTTGTCGGTTAATCAAAAAATAGGTTAGAAAGTGGCTCTCCGCCATTTAAACTGTAACTTTAACGCTTCGAGAAGAGTAAGTCATCGTGTAGAGTGGTCTATATATGTTGTCTACATTCGCTGGTTCTTTTCAAATAATATTCTTTACTTAACACAATAAAGCGGACGAATGTAGGGATCTTCAAGAGGATGTTCTGTCCTTCAGTAACTGGGTTTCCTTGAATAAATTCGAATCTAATAAGAGTAAGTACAAAGTTCTGTGTTATATATAACACACAAAATACATAAATAAGCATATATACATATAATAATAAATATATACACACATATATGTGTATAAGGCACACACGGACCTCTTTAAATGCATCATGACATGCTCAGAGTTGCTTATTCTTAAAATCCCAGTAGTTACTTAGTTCTCTCCGTAAACTTTGTGACCTCGTTAAGAGGAGGATGTTCTGGAGACGAAAAGCAATCCTCCGGCGCAAGTACAAGTTCATAGCTTCACCAACTGCTGCACGTGGAATATTGCCCTTCCCTACGCCGCACCGACTCATCAGGAATAAAGGCTTTTCATAATATAATCCACGACATAAATTTCCCAACATGCTGATTTTTAAGTGCTTTAATATCGCTGGTATTATTACGCCATTTTGTTGATTTTAACAAGTAAAAGAAATGTGAGAGAATACTCGCATTTGTTGGCGTATTTTGTTAAAAACCGATTTTAAAATAATGTTTGAGGTGAAAAGAACTGAGCAACAAGAAATATATCCTAAAGTAAGTTCTACAGCTCTTTTTCTTAACTCTAATGTGTCCAAATCAGTAGTAAAATATCAGTACTTTTTAAATATTTTCTTCTTCAAACTTAACTTTTAACTTCAAACAAACTTTTTTGGAAATTTTCAGTAAATGAATGGCTATGCATAGCTAAAATATGAGCACTTAAATATATAATTTATCATCGCTGGATGGACTTCGTGGAAAGACATAATGAACGTAGAGAAAACATTGTATAATTCAACGACCGATATCGACATTTGAGCCAAAAGAAAGTTTTTTTCTCTTAGTTTACCAAGTACATTTTATATAAACGAATTTTTCCCACAAATTACACATAATATGACGACCTATGATTTAGGATAGTCCTTCCTGATGTACCTAATCTAGGTAAAACAGGCATATTTAATTTATGACAGAGTTATTTGGGTTGGCACGCAGGTAAGGAACCCTTGAAAGAAAGGAGATTAGGCTGCGATCGATTGACAAATTCAGAGAAAGTTCATTTGCAGTAATTGGTACCCCCTTCTGCTACTTCTGCCGATCAAAGCATAAAATAAGAGAAATAGACGCGAGGACAAGTCGTTTTAGGGACTCATTCTTTCCACAAACGATACGCGATAACAATAAGCTAAAGAGGGAACTTTTTTTGTTTACAACCCCTGCCACACACCGAAAGGTGGCTTGCAGGGTATTTATGAAGATGTATATGTAATNTTCGGCATTTTAGCCAAAACTGGTCGTTGAATCATATCTTATGTGGAAATTAGAGTTTTTTTCTCTTAGTTAACCAAGTACATTTTATATAAACGAATTTTTCCCACAAATTACACATAATATGACGACCTATGATTTAGGATAGTCCTTCCTGATGTACCTAATCTAGGTAAAACAGGCATATTTAATTTATGACAGAATTATTTGGGTTGGGACGCATGTAAGGAATCCTTGAAAGAAAGGAGATTAGGCTGCGATCGATTGACAAATTCAGAGAAAGTACATTTGCAGTAATTGGTACCCCCTTCTGCTACTTCTGCCGATCAAAGCGTAAAATAAGAGAAATAGAACGCGAGTACAAGTCGTTTTAGGGACTTATTCTTTCCGTGAACGATACGCGATAACGAGGGAACTCTTGTTGTTTACAACCCCTGCCACACACCGAAAGGTGGCTTGCAGGGTATTTATGAAGATGTATATGTAATTAATAACTATAAGAATATAAGCAAAGAAGAAAGAATGTAGAATGCATACAGAATGAGCCCAAAACATTTGTTAGAATAAAATGTCCTGTTGAGATAAACGACATTATTTAAACAAAAGAGTTAAAAAAGCAATACGAGTTAATTTAGCCTTACAAATTTACTTCGTGAGGCAATATCGGGCTCTTATTCACACAATGAGCCGGAGAGTCAGCCAAAGAGGTCGGAGATGTTTCAAAGGTCCCGTTTAATTAACAAATGTTTCGGCATAATGCGATCAAGTTCAACTTGTTTGGGATCGTCTTGGAGCCCTAAATATCTTCTTCGATTGAGTACGGAGGAGTTGGTGGGCAGTTTAATCGGAGGAGAAAGGTCCGTTCGGAAGGGTCTGTTACGGCCCAGAGGATAGCGTCTTAGAGGTGCAAAAGTGCCTTCCACAATGTCCCTGAGGAATAACTCGAGACGCCAACTCGAAGAGTAATTGCCTGTTCCCCTCAAAAGCAGCCATAAAACAAACAGAAGCATTAAATGCCGCAGTGGCACTCGTAAAACCAACGGAGCGCCGCCCCTTATGCAGTCGTGCAAACTTTCGCCCGTAGATCAAGAGGCTTTTTCAATTAGGCGATGGCGCGAGGAATGCCTCTTAAACGAATTGACAAGAGCGCTTACGAGCAACTTGCCAACGGACAACTTTCGGGAAACATGCGCCACCAAGTCGCGCTCGATTAAAATTCGTCTTCAATAACTCACTATTTCGAAAGTTTCCACTCTGCGGATAGCCGAGTCTTCCAAAAGAGACGTTAATAAACGATGAAAACTTGCCTCAATTTTGATGAAAATCAGTTTCGTGAGTATTGATATTCTGGAGGTGTTCTCCAGTGGGCGAAATCACCGCTGAACGTAAATAACGGCAATATGTAAAATAAGGGTTTAGCACTGATTTTAATCATTGCCTCTCCTCTTGCGAGTGAAGGAAAATTGTTTAAAACACATTTGAAGATATTTTATATGTCCCTGTCTAAGTTTTTAATGTTCATATTTTCGGAACCAATATTTTAACTTCAGCGTTGTGTTTACGACCCAATAAACTTGATAGTCTAAATCTTCGCTTCACTTAATTCATGACTGATAAATAAAAACGCATCATTCAAGGAGCAAATATTTATAAAAATTAAAAATGTGTTATACTATAAGACAAGATATAAAAGACCCAGGTTTCGAACCCTTGTCTCATCTTCAGTACACAATAAACTGATATTCTCGTAAAAGACAATGAAACTTCGTATTTTTCCACAGAATATTTCATATAAGACCGGTTTCTGTGGAAAAATCCGAATTTTCATTGTCTTTTGATATGCCTCTCCGCCAACTCTCACCTTTCGTTTTCGATTCCACGGATATTCTCGGCTAGAAGCACATTTATGATTTTTATAAATACATTTTCCATTGAACTATTGTTTTTTATTTACTTCGCCTTTAATCCACCTTATTTTCATACCATTCACAGATTAGGAATCATTAAATTTAGGTTCTTTTCATGTTCTGTACCTTCTACTTATTTACATCATTTCATGTAATCTTTCAGTTTTGTTTATTGGCCTTTCAGTTTTGCATGTTTTTCTCCCCTTCAATTCTCATGTATTTTACTTCCTTACTTATTCGCAAAGGGTAAGATTTAAAGCGATTAAACCTTAACTTCATCCGAGATTAATTGATATGGGTGCATATATATGGATGAAAGAAATTTTCATTGAGACAATACAAGGTTCTGAGCATCCTAAATGACTTCCACGCCACCTTATTTCATTATAATTTTCTTTCCTAATAGCCAATAAAATTTTCAATGACAATCTGTCTCTTCCTATATCCTCCGCCGTAAGACCTGAATCGTAGGTTTCGTTGAACTGAGAAAATATTAAATTCGATGCCGATTTTGGATGCAGTTCTAAATTTCCAATAAGTTAATTTACACCGACTCAAGACGTACATATGTAATTATATTCGTGGATTCAGCATAAACATCATTCATCACAGCCGTATTGTTGGTGTCCAAACGGTGACAATTTCTTACAGTTTTACAATTACAAAGAAGTATCTTTGAAATATTTTGTTTCGGTTTTATTCTCAGGTCTTTCAGCACTTCTTGTTGATTTAGTCCATTTATTCATATAAAAATTAACAATTCATAATTTCGCTGGAGCTAGAAAAGTGGGTAGCGCGTTCCTATTTAGTAGCAGAGGTCCCGGGTTTGATTCTGTGGTTGGTGCTCACGTGCTCGGTCACGTGAATGACCTCAGCAATACTATTACTTCTACTCCATTATTACTTTTGTCAAGGTCTTGAAATAAGTCAGTATAACCTAAATGGAGCTTTTGCTTACGTTTGAAAGCGTTATCATAATTTCCTATTTAAATGAAAAAAAATTCATGTACAGCGAGATACCATTATTGACATGATATTGATGTTATATATTATTATACAACACAAAAGCGAATATACTCTCGAAAAGTGAATGCCTCTTTGGAGAACACCTTTCAACTGACTTATGGCGGAGTCTATAATTAATTTAAGGGCAGAATTTCCAAACCACATCCTGACATTCTTATTCCAATGCGCATAGTTGGAGTATTAGTAACGGGGATTTTTGCGCGAGATAGTTGGAGGAGCGAAACTTTCGGACAAAGCGTTAGGGTTTTGAGGTGGAATATGTTTGGGATCTCAAAGGGGAAATTGAGGGTCAGTCGGGGGACTGTGGGCCGCATAACTTTATATATGAAGGCGGTCACGAAAATGGAGAACTTGAGCGGATGGAGTAATGGGTAATGCGGAGCTAAGAAGAGGGCGGCCGGAGATGCGAAGCCGGGCCTCTTAGGCAGCGGAACGCGTTTTTTGTCCTAGTAAAGGCTAAACCGAAGGCTCCTTGATTGGGTTTGCCTGACCGCCGTGGACTGGACTGATAAACGGGCCGCAAAGATGAAGAGGGATTTGAGAGAGGCTCATTTACATAGAAGAGGCGGGGGATTATGCAAAAATTCTCTCTTTTTACCAAAGAGTCGAGATAAGACAAAATGATTCACTCTCAAAGTTCCTTTCTCAATTAGAAAGAAAGAATCGTTCTCCTTATCAGGGCCGATTCCACTCTTAATCCACCTCACACTATCTGCTTACTCAATACAATATTTACCGCTCTTATGTTAATATTCTCTTCGTTCTGTGTTTAAAATTAACTGCTAGCATATTTAGTAATGCATTGGTAATGTCTTGAGGTTTAACTTGAATTATTTTACTCTTTGTTTTGGGGAATGTGCGATGTGTTTCTCAAAGTATAACTCCAAATTTTAAAAATACATATAAATTTTCGAAAAAAATACAGAAAGATTTATAGATTATTATAGTTCAAGCTTTAGTACCAGACCTTTCCAGGGAAGAAAATAAAGATACTTTTACATTAACTTTGTTTTAAAATTATGATATATACACCAGAAATCAACTGTCAAATGCGAATCCATATTTTGCTTGATTTGATTTATAGAAACATTACACTCTATACCAACCGTCAATAAAAAGTTATTTTTTTCACACCACCAATGCAGGAAATGTTGAGCTATGTCATTATTATGATTTCCTCTTACTGCGAAGTTGGGCCAAAATTGCATCTACCTAACTTTTAGAGGTATTATACTATATTAATAATAATACATTAATAACCAAAAACAATTGATTAAAATTGACTTAAATCTAGAAGAAAGAATCAAAACATCTAAACAATCTGTTGTGTGTTCTACTGAAAGGAAACTTCAACTGAGCCTATGAACGAGGTGATATTAATGAAATTGTTATCGTAATTGCTTCCCTAATATTTTAAGATCGGAGTTATTAGTTTGATAAATAATAATTTTCTAAAAGAAAATATCACTGAATGCTAAAATTCAGAATTTTAGACGTCTTATAGCAAAGGATACGTGAGTACTTTACTAAGTAATAACGAAAATAATAAAATACATGTAAAATTATACAATCATATAACATGTGTATCTACCCTTGATGATAAAATGACTCGCGATAATACGAGTGAGTAATTTACGAGGGCGATGTTATTTGCGTTAGTTGAGCCTCACCTTGAGTATGCATGTAATGTACGTCTATGTAACGCCTGAAGATGCATGTAACACGGGTATTAGGAAATTAGAGACGGTATTACGAGATCGATATGTTTTGTCAAGAATTTATGCAACAAATCATACAAGATTACTCAGTACGCAGGATAGGAATCTTTAGAAGAAAGAAATTTTATTCGATGAAGTCCGAGAAATTACGTGCTTGGAGGACGTTATGGATATTGTGTGGCCTCCATGTTGCACGGGCTGATATATATTTTAATTTATTTGAATGCGATAATGTATTATAT
>KZ308552.1:831501-845212 GCA_000376725.2 Ladona fulva
ATATATATACATTATCGCATTTAATCTATTTAATAAATATATTAAACTATTATATAAAATTTGGAAAATCGATTACTAGCACGTAACACTACAATTTTCGTCACAGTAATACAATATATAACAATATTACATTTATAACAATTCCGAGTATAGCATTATTGGTAAGATTTTCAAATATCGTACACAAGGCACCTTAATCTACTGATTGTTGTATTCAACGAACTCTTCTACTTTTGCTATATAGTTACCTATTCTGAGGCTTTTTCTGATGTCCCTTAGACTTTTGGGCCGTGAAGCAATTGCATCTCCTGTTTACACTCTGGCCCTACCTTATGGCAGCCCTACCTATTCTCGGAATCCATTTCTAGAATTTTCTCGGTATCCTAGGAAATCTTAATTTTCGATAGCGAGAAAGAATGAATTCTATTTCGGAAAAAAAGCATATTCGGAGGTATTCTTGCGCTAAAGGGAAATAATAGTAAAAAAATATATTCTCAAATGTGTAAATTTCGCTTTAAGAAGATGTGGCCGATTTTATGAGTCCTTCCTGTTGCATAGGCCGTTCTGATACTGCGATAATAATCAGAGAAATAGATGCTAGAGATAGTCGTTTCAAGAATTCATTTTTTTCCGCGAGCGAAGCGCAAAAGTAATCAACTAAGGAAGTGGAATCATGGTGCATGCACCCCCTGCCACAAGCCAAGAGGCGCAGGGAATGTTTGTAGATATATTTCAAGTTGAATAACCGCCGAACAAACCGACTCAATCACCCGCAACTACCATCAGCATACTGGGGAAGGGTTATTACAGAGCAGTAACAAAAAAAATTTAAGAACGGAACAATTTTTACTCTTCCAGAAGTTTGAGCGATATTCGCACGTGAGAATTTTCTTCTCCGCTGCAATTACACCTGCAAGTATTTGAGTGACGCTGCTTAGAATGAGTTTCCGCGAAATCCCCGCCATTAAAATGGACACGACATTCTAAGGTTGAGGACCGTTCAAGTTGCTCCAACTCCATATTCTATTCCAAGTGGGCTTTGAAGGGAAAGAGCGCACTTTTTACAAGGCGCGCTCCCCGGGAGAGGCCAATCGCTGGACGTGCAGTTAAACTCCGCCGTTAAGAGAAGAGGAAATTGGCCGCTGGGGAATTGGCTACGTGCTCATCCTCAGACGCGGTGATACATTTACGGGACTCGCTAAGGAAAAACTTCTCAATTTTGAAGAATCACTCCATTAAGGATTAATCAAGTACGGCCGTCAAAAGATGACAAATCCTCCAATTAAACGGCAATCTTACCATTAATAATAATAACTTCTTTGACGGAAATAAGGGGAACCCAATTACATGCATTTTAATAATTATTTACAATCACAAAAACCATTCCCTATCAGGAAAAACCGAACAGCCGGGACTCGGGACCCAGGGGTTGGAGTACTAATACACTAACAACTCCGGTGAAATGGTAATGATAAATAAACCATTAACAATTCTCTAATAAAATTGCCTTAAATTCTAATGAAATCAGAAGTCCTACAGTAAATTATAAAATGTGGAACCCTATGGTAAACTGCAAAATGTGAAACTTATCACAGCGGTTCTTATTCCATTATAATAAAAGAATTTCATAAAGTTCAGCCTGAGACGATAACTATCGCCATTAGCCATGAGATAAAGAATGGCAAAGCAAGTCTTTAAGATAACGTCTTTATTAAGTCAAGATTGAGACTAAAAAGTCTCTTATTCTATCAAAACTGCCAAAAATACTGTTAAAAACATAGTTAAAGATAAAAATAGAAATAGAAAGGAAAGCTTCAGATGGAGTTGCGGGAGTAAAAAGACTTAAGTGATATCTCAAGAAAAAATATCCACAGCTGGAAAACTCCCACAAAGAAGGGGAATTTGAAAACCCTGCGAAAACCTAGTGAAGGTACAAGCTAAAAGATGTGTAGAAAACTGTGAATAATACGGAAATCACTTGAGCTGTACTGTAACAAAATTAATCACAACTAATTCGTTAAAACATAAAAAATAGCATTTTGTTTAAAACATCCGAAAATTGAAATCGTTTGAAAATAGAAAAATTGCTTGAGCATTAATGAAATTAAACACATTAAGACATATAACCATCGAACGGTATAGTAAATATTAAAAGAGTAAAAATAGAGGAAAATTCATTGTAATTATACACTTTTGGACAATGAGAACAGAAAATATTTAAGTATCTAACTTCAGGGGAAACCGGTTAACACCGAAGCGGAAAATACGAAATATCGGTTAAGACGAATCGCAGCAATGGTTGTTCCGATTTCTATAATATTCAATGCATATTGATTCCATTTCCGCGGAACGGTCAACACGGAATAACGGTTAAGATGTAAAAAATTTCCGTTCCGCATAGAGTATATTCCCACAAAACTTTCCGGGTAACAAGAAACGATATTTATGGGGGGAACTTAATCAACATGAATTCTATCATTCTGCATTTTAAACAGCGTTGAAATTCTGTTAATTTAAATTCAATGCATATTATTATTAATATAATCACAAGTTGATATATGTCCGCTGGCAATTAAACATATACAAAACAAAATATGAACATATTCAGTCTAAACACAGAAATCCGCAATCCCCATAATGTCCAACAAAGTCATCGCACTATACCCTCAAGCTAACAATCATTACTCCTAACCAATCAATATAAGCTTTTCAACAAAATATAATGCTGGAAGCAACATATTCACGTTCGCCGTAATGCAGAGGGGACTTCAAATTGAGTAACTCTTCCCAGAATTTGCCCTAAGTGGGAGGGAACCCCCACGAAAATCTCCCGCAGGTGGGAGGGAAAACCACCACGGTCAAAAGATAAAACATTCCAAAACATTAAAAGTTAGTTTAATGGCTGAAATAACTGTGTCAAAGTTTCGCCTTATCACTGCTTTTTCCATCGATTCAATTAAAAGGTGTGAGTGTCATTATCTACCATACATTTTACAAACTAACTAGTGATTATCTTAGAATTCAAAATAAAATTGTTACATTTGTGAAAAGTGGTCCTCCAATCCCTCATCGAACCGTTTCCTTTGCATTTCTGAAGGAGTCAAGAATATCTTCATACAGATGGAATCACAAAATGAAATTATTATTGTTACAGTAATACAATATATAACAATATTACATTTATAACAATTCCGAGTATAGCATTATTGGTAAGATTTTCAAATATCGTACACAAGGCACCTTAATCTACTGATTGTTGTATTCAACGAACTCTTCTACTTTTGCTATATAGTTACCTATTCTGAGGCTTTTTCTGATGTCCCTTAGACTTTTGGGCCGTGAAGCAATTGCATCTCCTGTTTACACTCTGGCCCTACCTTATGGCAGCCCTACCTATTCTCGGAATCATTTTCTAGAATTTTCTCGGTATCCTAGGAAATCTTAATTTTCGATAGCGAGAAAGAATGAATTCTATTTCGGAAAAAAAGCATATTCGGAGGTATTCTTGCGCTAAAGGGAAATAATAGTAAAAAAATATATTCTCAAATGTGTAAATTTCGCTTTAAGAAGATGTGGCCGATTTTATGAGTCCTTCCTGTTGCATAGGCCGTTCTGATACTGCGATAATAATCAGAGAAATAGATGCTAGAGATAGTCGTTTCAAGAATTCATTTTTTTCCGCGAGCGAAGCGCAAAAGTAATCAACTAAGGAAGTGGAATCATGGTGCATGCACCCCCTGCCACAAGCCAAGAGGCGCAGGGAATGTTTGTAGATATATTTCAAGTTGAATAACCGCCGAACAAACCGACTCAATCACCCGCAACTACCATCAGCATACTGGGGAAGGGTTATTACAGAGCAGTAACAAAAAAAATTTAAGAACGGAACAATTTTTACTCTTCCAGAAGTTTGAGCGATATTCGCACGTGAGAATTTTCTTCTCCGCTGCAATTACACCTGCAAGTATTTGAGTGACGCTGCTTAGAATGAGTTTCCGCGAAATCCCCGCCATTAAAATGGACACGACATTCTAAGGTTGAGGACCGTTCAAGTTGCTCCAACTCCATATTCTATTCCAAGTGGGCTTTGAAGGGAAAGAGCGCACTTTTTACAAGGCGCGCTCCCCGGGAGAGGCCAATCGCTGGACGTGCAGTTAAACTCCGCCGTTAAGAGAAGAGGAAATTGGCCGCTGGGGAATTGGCTACGTGCTCATCCTCAGACGCGGTGATACATTTACGGGACTCGCTAAGGAAAAACTTCTCAATTTTGAAGAATCACTCCATTAAGGATTAATCAAGTACGGCCGTCAAAAGATGACAAATCCTCCAATTAAACGGCAATCTTACCATTAATAATAATAACTTCTTTGACGGAAATAAGGGGAACCCAATTACATGCATTTTAATAATTATTTACAATCACAAAAACCATTCCCTANAATTAATAGTTAACCACTAGAAAAAAACGGTAGAGATACGAGTAAAAATAACAAGGTAGTATTTCAATATTTTTTCGAATCTTTTAGTTAAATTTTCTTATTTAAGATATTCGCCGTGTTAGTCTCAAGAGTTATACGACGGAGAAAATCAGTATTTAATTGAGAGTTAAAAGAGTTAACAGATATTGGACAGAATCGTTTGAACTCTCTCATTTCTCGTAATTGATATTCAGCGACAGTAAAAGACTATGTCGTACTCTGCCTCCCACATAATCCGATTGGTTCGTAAGAAGTCCGCTACGAAAGAACGGCGCCGGTATCGCCTTGTGCTTCCGCTTATTAATTGGCTCCTATATCGGTTGCGGCCAATATCAACGGGCGTGATCGCTTCCAGCACACCTTCGCCTCGGTCACGCACGGCCTATTTCGCTGCCCTTCTCTCCCCAGCCTCCCTAAGGATCCGCTCAAAAGGATCTCTAGGCGACGCGTTTGGAATCGGGCGCAGCGAAAACAGAGGAAGGATAAAGGCGCGAAAGAACACCTCTGCCTTATTCTTAACGGGAAAACGTATTTTGGGGAGATTTCGAGTTGGGTGGGATTGAGAGGGTCTCTCTGACGAGGATTTGTGGATTTCGGACTGTAATGGAATATTTCGATCGACTCTAGGCCTGCATTAGTTTGGGACTTTGATTAAGACGTAGCAAAGCGTCCGTGCCTTCCGAATTTGCGCATTAACGTAATTTTGCAAATGGAAATTAGCGAAATATTTACGTAAAATATAAATGAAAAAATTAATTTTATAATCAAAAAAATTTTTGTTGCACGTGTTTCCGTTGACTAGCTTCTTAGGTATCAATTTTATGGAGTATTTTAAAGTATTCGCACTTTTGAGAGTTTCCTGGAAGGATTTGAAAAAAAGAGATTTGAAGTACATACTTACTGTTATCCATCGAGAGTTCGGAATGGCCCACCAAAAACCCGCTTGAGAAACACCGTAAGTCTACTTAATTGTCAGCGAACAATGATAGAGTTTCTCCCGTCTGTGCGATATACTTTCCACACTCATTTGCAAGAAATGTTAACTTTCATCGGCCGTTGAGATTTTTCTATCTTCACTGTTATTCGTCTTCATCGATTCAATTATATTACTTGAAATTAACAAACTCATTCGGGACGAGTCAGTTTCGATCTTTCAAATTAAACTCGAATAATCGATCCGAATTAAATTCAAAAAGGAGTTTATTGAATACTCAAAAGTACGAAAACATTAAAAGACACTACAATGGAATCAGAACCGAATAAATATAACAAGAAATGCGCTTCAGGGTTTCTTATATTTTCTCAATGTAGCATATTTAATATAAAATTGCACCTAATTTGCGGTAGGGCTTCACCTATTTATATACATATACTTGATGATCATTAAAGATAGGCAACAGTCCAGGTAATACCGATTTTGAGGGGAAATAAAAAATGAAACACTGCCTATTATTCACACTAATCCGGAGGGGACCCCTCCAAAATCCTCCCGAAAGCAGTTTTCACACAATTACATTACAAAATCTAAAAGTTCAATTTATAATTTCAAACGATTTAAGTACAAGTAACTTCAATCCGTTTACATATTTGCACATGATAATTAATCATATATTATTGAATTGAAATGTGATCGGACGTGTGCATAAAAGGTGGTCAACACATTATGTGTGGGGATTAAGACTTGAAATCCATCTAAACAGACATGAGGTATCGAATTAAACACAATTACAACAGAAATCAAGTGAAATTAAACGTAGAATGTATTATGGCATAAAAATATAAGAACATAACTTCATCGGTAATGTTTTTTCTTTTGACTTCCACCTATAGGGAGAATTAATTTCCAGGTGAGCATTATTTCTTGGTTATCGCGAAATTTTATCCTGATGATAAATTAGGGAATGTTGGACGTATGAACAATTCGATGTGCTTCCCTTCTCACGGAAGTAAAGAAACTGCGTCAATAAAACTCCAGCGTGTCCATAGTAACAACATTAGGGTAGACAAAGTTAATTCCCCATTAAATATGAAACCCCTTCCGCATTTTCAGGAATCTACTTCCACATTGAGTTACAGTCCCTTTGTGTCAATTAATTCTATTAACTGATATTTTCAATTGATCTTGATTCTTGCATCTGATTTGAGGGAGGAAAGCAATCAGTAACATAAGTTTGCCTTATGCTAGTTAAGAAATCGGTTAAGTCTGACTTGGCCAGAGCTAAAACCCATTTCTCACCTGCAGGGTTGGCAACTACCCTGTTATCATCCTTGGTTCAGTTCTCTTCAGCTTCTCTACTTCAGCAATGGTTTCGTCCACTTTTTTTCGTTTCTGTGACTTAATTTGGTCATCATTAGGAATAAATTATGATGAATGACGATGTCTATTACCGGATAAGATTTACATTTTTTATTTATAAATCTCATAGACCCGGTATTGTAATGCGTACTTAAAATTCATTTATCTAATGTTTACTATAAGGCTTGTTATTATATTATGTTATTAGAGTAAAACTAAAGATTATACTTAAATGCAAATACATCATCATCGGAGATTAACAATAATCTTCACTTTAAATCTAACAGAGCATCATAATACTGGTGCCTAAAATTAACTTTAGTTAAAGCCCATTTGAAGCATGCATTATAATACTGGGCCTTAATCTCGGATACTTTGTATCACCTAAGGTCTCTATGCATCTTCTACTTATTCATCTTCACCTTTAGAATCTCTTAAATGGCTAGGGCTAGCAAATGGGAGACCCGCTCTCGATTCCCGATGGTAACGAGCATTTTGCATCATTTCTTCCTACTCTTTAAAGGAAGGTGGATTTGGGTATCGCGATATTATTTCCATTCGAATTGTTCTACTATAAATAGATAACTCTGTTCGTTATATATCATTTAATAATTAGTTGTAGAAATACAGCTTTGTTTCCACCTGTTTAAAGCGCGGCAAACTACAGCAACCCCTACGCCCTCTGCCAATGACCCCATTACTATTTGCTCCCCTTAATTTTCACTCTTTTCTTTGGAATTCTCCCTTTGGCGCCCGTCGTAAGCTAAGCTGATTACGTTTCCACGCGAAAAGCACGAAAAGCAGCTTTGCAAGAAATAAAACTCTAATATTTCAAAAGGAGGGGCGAAAGGGAGGGTTCGGGGTCCGAAAAGGAAAAACCAATTTCTCGCCGAGAGGATCTTAAGAGAAGAATACCAAAAGGCGAGTTGAGATTTAAGAGAGAGAAATGGGGTGGAAAATGCAGAGGAAAATCATCGATAGGAAGAGACGATTCTTGCGAATAAAAATCCACGTTTGTGGGCCCAAGAAAAAGAAGGCAAATTTATAAGTCATTAGAGGTCAAATTTCAAAATATAGCATGGGGAAACTTAAGATTTGGATGCTGATATATGCTATACTTTCATAATTTTAGAGAGTTTATCGCTGGAATTATTCCTAAGGGATGACATATTAATTCCCATCCACCGAAAGGTTTTATTCCGTTTGTGCAACCGAATCCTCAAAACTATTATTACTGCCATTCTCACGTCACTACAGATTGACTCTAATTTGAGGCGGCAATATTTTAATTCGAGAATCTTTTCTGGTGTTGCATGATTTATATTTGTAAGATGAATTTAAAGTCTTTTATCGACTGAATGTACTTTTGTGTTGAATTATAAATAAAGCATGCTAAGTTCAGAGAAAGCACGTTAACAGATGATGTAGCTGGCATTAAGAGTCCCCCATGTTGGCCGTTCTGACACTGTGAGGAAAATCAAAGAAATAGAACAAGTACTTTCAAGAATTTCAAGAATTCATTTTTCCGCGAACGATACGCGAAAGCAATCGATTAGAGAAGTAGAGTAATGATGCTTGCACCTCTTGCCACACGCCAAAAGGCGGTTTGCAAGGTACTTACATAGTCATAGACATTTATAAAATCGGTAGAAGAAGCCGCGAATTCGTGAAACTCCGTAACATTGACGGTTAACATAACTATGCTAAAGTTTCACAGAAATAGTCTTTAGGCGACGAATTCAACTAATAATAGCTATCGTCAGGTATTCGTTGTGGTCTGACGATAGGTATTATTAGCTGAAACCAGTACTAATAAACAATTTCTGTGAAAATTTAGCATCGTTATTTTTAATATTAATAGACATTTATGTTACTCACCGAGAATGTAGAATAGTATCTACACACAGAAGCTGAGTGGAGTGAGAGGATTGGTATTGGATTCAACGAAAACAAATACCAAATAATGCTGTTCTAATGTGTTTTGTTTGGGGTAAAAATAAAGGTATCGATTGTTTATAAAGCAGAGGTCTTCGAATACCAAAAGATTCTGCCGCGTGCCACACGGGGCATAAATTCCCTGCAGAAGACAATGTAGTATTGGTAGTATTAGTATTGCTAAAACTACCTCGACAGCTGAGGTCATCAGGCACATATGGGCCACCTCCGGGAATCGAACCCGGGACTGCTTTCGCCAAAGGCGAACACGTCACCAATTTGTCTATTTGGGAGCCCCGAGTTGGCTGCAGAAGACAATGATCGGCGACGGCGGAATTGGTGTGGAATTCGGGAAACTTTTGAGACTGAATAAAAGAATCGGTCGAATAGGAAAAGAAGGAATTCGATTTGGGCGCAAAAAGAAACAATTCCCTGGGCGTGCAGCCCTTTCTTCGCCTCGGATAGTTCAGAAAGAGTCCGTAATCACCGCTCCAAAAATCTCTGCCCATCGGTTCGCCGACGAAGTAAGGAAGTTTTTTCTCTCGGTTCGCCATAGTTTAAGCCCAAATGGAGCTCCCGCATTAATTCCGCGTCAAAATTCCCAAGAGAGGAGAGAAGCGGAGTTTGGGAGCAAGTTGGAGAGCCATTTTTCGCCGCTCTCAATCGAATCGCTTCCTATGGAACACACGGCCCCGCCTGAGTAATGAGCCAACGGCAAAACAACTCCTCCAACTGCTCTATCTCAAACTCCAGAAGTGCTAACTTTGCGTTTCGCCGGTTCCTCTCCCCATTCCACGATCTCCTGCATACAAAACTCCACTTTCCAAATCTCGCCGAATTGATAGGGCAAACATTCCCTCCGAGATGGCCCTTCCTTTGATATCATCTCTCCCTAAGTCATTCTTCTCCAAGCAATTACTCCGACCCGGAAAGAGAGAGAACCTTTTCTTGTACGACGACGCCTTTATCTTAGAAAGGTACGGACGTGTTCGGAAATCGGAGGAATTCGCCCCCTCCGAACCTAACCCTCGCTCGACCACAAATATTCCTCCATTTAATTTCGGAAATGCGGCCGTGCATTATGCAAGTCGAGCTTATTATTCGTACGACGGTATAGTTAGGCGTGGGAGTTAATACACGGATGAAATCTTAATAAATTTCGTTTTGTAATATCATATGTAATGCGATATATGCAGTATGTAATATATATTCAATATAATATACAAAGTACGTGTGACGTAATACACAATGTAAAATTATTTCATTTCGGAGATTAACAATAATCTTCACTTTAAATCTAACAGAGCATCATAATACTGGTGCCTAAAATTAACTTTAGTTAAAGCCCATTTGAAGCATGCATTATAATACTGGGCCTTAATCTCGGATACTTTGTATTCCCTTGGGTCTCTAAGCATCTTCTACTTATTCATCTTCACCTTTAGAATCTCTTAAATGGCTAGGGCTAGCAAATGGGAGACCCGCTCTCGATTCCCGATGGTAACGAGCATTTTGCATCATTTCTTCCTACTCTTTAAAGGAAGGTGGATTTGGGTATCGCGATATTATTTCCATTCGAATTGTTCTACTATAAATAGATAACTCTGTTCGTTATATATCATTTAAGAATTAGTTGTAGAAATGTTTCCACCTGTTTAAAGTGCGACAAACTACAGCAACCCCTACGCCCTCTGCCAATGACCCCATTACTATTTGCTCCCCTTAATTTTCACTCTTTTCTTTGGAATTCTCCCTTTGGCGCCCGTCGTAAGCTAAGCTTTTACGTTTCCACGCAAAAGCACGAAAAGCAGCTTTGCAAGAAATAAAACTCTAATATTTCAAAAGGAGGGGCGAAAGGGAGGGTTCGGGGTCCGAAAAGGAAAAACCAATTTCTCGCCGAGAGGATCTTAAGAGAAGAATACCAAAAGGCGAGTTGAGATTTAAGAGAGAGAAATGGGGTGGAAAATGCAGAGGAAAATCATCGATAGGAAGAGACGATTCTTGCGAATAAAAATCCACGTTTGTGGGCCCAAGAAAAAGAAGGCAAATTTATAAGTCATTAGAGGTCAAATTTCAAAATATAGCATGGGGAAACTTAAGATTTGGATGCTGATATATGCTATACTTTCATAATTTTAGAGAGTTTATCGCTGGAATTATTCCTAAGGGATGACATATTAATTCCCATCCACCGAAAGGTTTTATTCCGTTTGTGCAACCGAATCCTCAAAACTATTATTACTGCCATTCTCACGTCACTACAGATTGACTCTAATTTGAGGCGGCAATATTTTAATTCGAGAATCTTTTCTGGTGTTGCATGATTTATATTTGTAAGATGAATTTAAAGTCTTTTATCGACTGAATGTACTTTTGTGTTGAATTATAAATAAAGCATGCTAAGTTCAGAGAAAGCACGTTAACAGATGATGTAGCTGGCATTAAGAGTCCCCCATGTTGGCCGTTCTGACACTGTGAGGAAAATCAAAGAAATAGAACAAGTACTTTCAAGAATTTCAAGAATTCATTTTTCCGCGAACGATACGCGAAAGCAATCGATTAGAGAAGTAGAGTAATGATGCTTGCACCTCTTGCCACACGCCAAANATTATTAATCATCAAGATTATCATGAAATTTGATTTTATTTATCATCATAACATATGGAGATAATGCAAACAAAAACAGATGAATAAAGGTTTCGACAAAAGCCTTCGAATACATCCAAAAACGTTTATCGCATTTCTCAGATGAATTCCGAAAGATCATTTCCGAAAGAGTGTCCAAGAGATAAAAACGCCGTGTCTTCGCATTTTACCCTTCACTTGTTCTCCGTTTCCCACCGCACGTCTCGAATCTCACCTTTGTCACTTCCGATCGCACAAACGCACTTCTTTTTTGCTGCAAACTTCTCTCTCACACACACACGAGGAAGCGACCGGGAATTCATAATGCGAGGCTCTTCCCGTTCCAATTACAGCAGTCCCCTTCCAAAACCCACGATTCAATGCCCCCCAAAAGGCGGCTGATATTAACTCACGTCGGACCAGAGAGAGAATTCCTGGGGGAAACTTAGCCGGAGCTGTGCTCACTCAAAGACCTTTCGGTACTTGTGGATTCACGGCAGTAATCTGCGGGAGGGGCGTGCGCTAGATTGGACGCTGAGCAAGCATTTCCCCTTCTCCGAATTGATACATTCCCTGCAAGAATTGGAGGATTTCTTGGGCACGATCGACTTGAGACTTGGAGGAAATTAAACGCTGCTCACGAGGACGGTTTTAAACTTCCTCTCCATTCAGACTCTTGCGGGAAAAAGAATGTTACGGAGCCCTTCGAATAAATTGAAAGATGGGGAATCGAATGTGAAACGACCCGGAACCGAACGAAAACCCGGAATTCCGTTATCTTCGCCAAATCCGATCCGAAAAATGAAACTTCTCGAAAATTAACCGTAAATGAAAACTTTTAGTTTTTGTTCTGATATTCAATAGAAATTTGATTAAGCATNTGCCTAGTAAGCCTCATTTCCCTCTACTAGCTCTTCGTAGATGATGGTAGAAGGGATGAGGTCTCAACCGACTATCAGGCCGAATAGTTTACAAAAACTGTTTGAAAATGGTACCATAACTAAAACCAAAACGAAATTTAAGGTTTCCATTATAAAAATTAGAACAAAAATTCGATTTTATGACCTTCTTTAAATTTATATCTACGATTCCACGATTATTTATTAAGAGAACTTTGTATCCTACGTGATAATTTTTAACCACAATTAAACTTGATGCAATAAATTGCTTAATTTGTTCATTAGTTTGTGTAGTTTTGTTGGAACTGCAATTAGCGTAATTGGCGCGGATAAACTTCATGACTGCAGTGCATAACAGTTATTTCATTAAGGACTCATATTAAATTTAATTTTCCTTTTTAACGGAGGAAAAAATGAATATCCATATGAACACAAAAAAGGAAAAATATCCTGTGACTTTCAGTCATGATTGAAACCTCTGGTTACATGCACCATGCACCATGGTTACATGCACCTCCCAAAAACGTGAGTCAAACATTCAAACTATATGTGTAAGTAACGCTACCATAACGAACTACGTTGTCAGAGGCACTCCTCAGTGACCTCTGCAGGTTATTCAAAAGTAGGAACTTCTGAAGCATAAAAATTGCAGTTAAGATTCTATTCCGTCATTCTACAGAAACAATACCCCTTTGCGGACAGGAATTTTTTCCATGCAAGTACAGTTGATGAAACTTTTCTCGAAGTTTCTGATAATTCGAAGCCGATGGACATTTGGCGGAACATAAAATTCTGACCCTATACATAGATAAAATGATGTATTTCTTTGATAAGCGACTGTTTTGATTATTTATTTTTGAATACGATGAAATCCCAAATCTAGCATATAATTTTCAGTGTAGCGTATTGGTGTCGAACTGAAACATGTAGAATAAAACATTATGGCTAATGTTAAAAGATTCACACGCTTTTAAGAATATTTAACAAATATAGCATAGAAGGAAATTCTGGATTCTTAATCTAATAAAAATATTCTATTTTTGCGCGCACATCATTGTGTACATACTACGGTTGGATACGGTAGGTAGGTAAATGGAAGTTCCACTCCAAAGCTTCTTCTGGGTATATCATGGATGATATTTGTAAATGATAAAATCATTTAACTTACAAGTACAAAAATCTCATAAAATTCTGAGAATTATTGATTGAAATAAAATTCGTAATAAAAGCCACAGACATCTCTCTCCGTCATTCCACATTTTTGTATAAAGTTACTTATTTTCCACCAATGGTAAAGAGATCAGATCGACATAATGTCTCGCCAATCAAACTTAGTAAATATAGATACATCTTATTCATTTCATAACTGTTATTGTAACCAGGAAAAATTCAGAATGACTTTTTAAGGCAGTCTTTACAAAATATATTCCTTTTGTTCTAACATTCGTCTTTTTTTCTTGAAAGATGATATTTCTTTA
>KZ308552.1:845273-918301 GCA_000376725.2 Ladona fulva
TTAATAATCTAATTTAAATCAATAATTATATTTTAATAATTGCTGAGGAATACGGTACCTAATTTTTCTTCAAGCAGGAAATTGCTAATTTTGTGGAATAGACCAGGAATGAAAGAGATATTAATTTATGAAGATTACATTGAGTTTTATGTTCTGAGAGAAGCTTTTTCCTGTATTTACTTATCAATATTATAATTAGGGTAAATAGCTAACCTTTATAACTTAAACTGAATTTAGTTTTAGTTGATAAAGGAATATTTACGGAGCACATTGAAGAAATAATGAAAAGCTGTCATTTATGAGTGTGATGAAATTTAGAGGAGAGAGGTACGGCATACCTTTGCATTGCCTAATAAATCATCAACTCCGGTGGACAGATGATTAAGTTTCAAAATTTCTAGTTTTCCTTTTTCCTCCAACCATTTCTGTATTACTCGTCCTCAAAATCAACTGTACATTTACACATAAATTCCGAGCTCATTTCTTCGACCAACCCTTAAAATGTTATTCGTTTAATTGGCCATCGATTACCTGTGACTTCCTTTCTTAGTTACCGAAGTTATTTCCCTAAAATAATATATCAGTAATAATGGAAACGATTTTCTGGCTGAATAAATTTTATGTAAAGAAAAAGGTATAGCCCTAAAATATTCACATAAAATATCTTAAGATCACCATTAAATTAGCTTCGGAATCTCCAAACTTAATTAGCATCCATAGTTTTACATAAGAAGTAAAATCAGACACGAAATGTTAAGACAAACGACTGTGTGTGTGATTCCTAAATAAACATGAGAAATACTTCGTGGATTATTGAATACATTTCCCCTGAGAAGATGTTCAGTAGTGAAATCTGCAATCGCAGCTTCTCCAAATACTATTCAAGTCACAGTCTGGGTCAGCCTGCACAATAGGCCAGCGATGGATTTTGGAATTCATACTTCTTTACAAATATTGGTAGTTATATAAAAGTTGAGAGTGAATTTCAGCAAAGAAAAACATATTCTTTAACATAATGATGAGTTTATGCATATCTTAGTTATTTCGTTGTTAATTATCGAAGAAAGACATTCCAAGTTTATCGACTTCTCATTTATTTCCAGCATGAGTAATCCTGTTACCATATCTTGATCGATGAAATATTTATCAATTGTCTTTTGGTACGGGATAGAAAAAATGTATCTTTAGTTCACTTCTATCTCAGTCTTGTTCATGGCTGTGATGGTATGAAAGCTACTGAGGTATGAGGTATGCTAAATAATGGCATTGATTAAAATTTCTCCTTATGCAGTGTTACGAAAAGTGTTACTGGTCATTCTGCTTCACTAATGTGGGCTTGTTCTGCTTACAGTATTCTGGTTCAGTGAGGAAAGCAAGGGCAATATAGTACCTCAGTCCTCATCTTATCTAGGAAGCCTCACTCCTAGTCGAATGTCACGAAAAGTGTTACTCGTAGAGTGATTGTGCTTCAATGGGGTGGGCTTGTTCCTCTTATAGCATTCTGGTTTAGTGAGGAAAAAAAGGGCAAACTGTCTCACTCCTCATCTTGCCTAGTAAGCCTCATTTCCCTCTACTAGCTCTTCGTAGATGATGGTAGAAGGGATGAGGTCTCAACCGACTATCAGGCCGAATAGTTTACAAAAAGTCATTTATTTCAAAATTGCATGTATTTTATTATTTTATTGTTCTGTATTATATACTCGTATGTATGTTATTATATAATTGTATATATGCTATTATATAATTATATGTAAATAATTAGGTGTGTATTATATGTATGCTAAATAGTAATTTGAAAGCTAAGCTATTTATTCTCGTTTTTAAGTTTAAGTAAATAATATCCTTAATTTTCCCAAATATCAGGTCATTTTTCGTGTGGATCTTCCCTTCTTGTAAATTGCGCAGACCTGACTGACCTAGGTGATACGTACCATAAAAGCGGATATGAATGTGTAAATTTAAATATTAGAAGTATCAAACCTCACCGAGTTAATTTATGACTTAAACGAGATAGTTTCATCAAAAGGCCATTTCTTATTTAGATTAAAAAGTAATCTTAACATCAAAGTTTAAATGAATGGCATTTGAAGCGGTGATATCACCTTAACTGCAGAGGACACAAATAAATTTCTATATTTTCTGCCCAGAAGCTTAACGATCAAAGGAGCTAAATGACAAACATAACTTATCTTCGGTATCGAATGTCAAATGCATAATAATCTTTCCCTTATTAATATTTCCTCCTCACTTTCTAAATAGAACATCCCTTTGAAACAGTGTTAAAGTCCATTTCTGTTACAAAATCCGGCCCGAATATTTTTGCAGCTTCCACTCAGAAAATACATTATGACTTCGATGATGGGAGTTGTGGTTTAAACCCTGAACCTGTGTGTGTTTCAAAGCAGAAAATAATTATTTGACACCCACTCAATCAAACACTCCGAGCAGAAATTTCAGGACATAGTGAAGAAGTGCTCCATTTCACACCCCGATTGGCGATACCGCTCTCCCAGGTGCATAACACTGTTTCTCTTATCTTCACTTATTGTATATAAAATCAGATATGCTATAAAGAAACAGGGCAAAAGTATTTAAATATTTTGCTTAAAATCAAGGAGATATTTCCACATGTGTAAAGAGACCTCCCAATTGAATCAAGTACTTCCAAAGAATAGTAAACAAGGTCAGTAATACTATGATCTCTCTTCATTATTTTGTACTGTGAATCTCAATCACCAGGATAAAAAACATATCACGGGATTATCACTCTTTCAGGCTCAGTGCACTACTGCTTTCTCCTCACATTCATTCCCGTTCAGGACAACATATAATTAATGCTTTCCATTTTGAACTCTCTTAAGTGTCATTTTAGGATTAGCAAGCGGAATGTAATGTAGTTATAAATGCTTCATAAATAAATTCATATTTTCTGACATTTGAAAGAGATTATCCAGCAAATGTCGCTCAACATTTTCTACTAATGAGTAGAGATGACTTTTCCTCAGATTGCCTAACAAGGGCCACTTCAAATGCAACCATTGCAAGAAACTTTGCGTACAATAGCATTAATTCCCGGTAAATAAATTTAATATTTTAATTTATTTGAGATTTTTTCCAAAATCACCAATATAAAATTAGGATTTCCATTCTTATTGTCCATCGCCAAAAAATATGTAACGTTATTTTCGTGACGGAGGTTTAAATATTCAACATATATAGCTGTGCACGACGACTACACCATTCGTTTACAAAAATACCGATATTCCTACAATAAGATCAATACCACCCTAATTTTAAGATGACATACACTTCTCACTTCTTTGCAGCATTCAAAGATTCGGTTCTACAATTCCTTATCGCTTTGTATTTCAGTATGTTTATAGAAACCTAATAGTACCCTTCACAGTACGTTAAAACTTCATCCTAATGATCTAGCACTTTTCTCACAAATCTTGGACAGTAATTAGGTCATTTCCTAAACATTAGAGATACCACTGCGTTAGTTATCATGAAAATGCGATGAATTCTCAAGACTAGAGGACATAGAGACAGAATTCAATGTCTACCAGCAATTTACTTCGATTGTTAATGTAAGCTTTATTCCCGCTAAAATTAACGTATGACTGACAGAGCCCCGGTTCGGGAATAAGCGGAAACACGAGAAGGACGAAACACTTTGTTATAAACACTTTGCAAACTTACCACTGAAATTTGGAGGCGCCACCGATCAGAGGCGATTTGCAATTGAAGCGACGAGGACTCCATCGAAGCAGCGATTTGCAGAACACGGAGCAGAAAGGAAATGGCGCCTCCAAATATGAGAGCAGATCACAGAAGAGGTTCACTTGAAGCTCAAGGATGTGCCGCTGAAGATCATTATCGCTGCAAAAGTTAAATATTTCTTAAAACTCAAGTCCATAAAATTCAAGCAGATGTTAATTTATCATATTCAGATTAAAGATCGGCAAATTCTTCCTTATCAAATTAATTTTTGGAAAAGTGATAATTAATGTTAATGATTTCAATCCATGAAAATTCTTAATTTTGACAACATCAGGATGGATAGCCGAATTCTGGCGTAACTTCTAAAACTGGATCACAAGTTTTATTATTAATTTCAAAAGAAGCTTTTGGTGAACCTTGTCGTTTAATTTAACATGAAAAGGCCAAAAATACGAGACTAGAGCAAAATATGAGTAAGAGAGCTTCAATCTCAAGCACTAAATTAACAATGTATGATAATGTATGATAATGTATGTATTCAAAACAATTTTTAACCACACATCATGAGTCGTCACTTAATTTTCCGTTCTCTTTCACCATGATTTCGAATGAATTCATCAAATTAAATTAAATGATAATTTCATGATCATTATTCATGCCAAACAAAATCAATATCCTCTATCTGGAAGAAATCTTTCTCTACATTAAAAAAGCAAACAGAAATCTCTGCTCTGCCGTTACATTAATCAACATTTCAACTTCACGGATGCACCAACTCGTATAAAAACTACCACACACCCTCTTTTGTCAATTAACACTTCACTGTTTGCGTGCTAAAGATCACTATTTGTCGAAAACTTAAGATTAAATAGAATTCCATAAATATTTGCATAGCTTTAGTTTCATCTAGCGTTATTTATAAGGTAATCGAGATAACTTTGAAGCACCATGACCAGTAGCAGAAATATGCTATGAGTCATCCTCGGAAGGATGTTTCCTACACAGAAAAAGTCACGTCAAACTTATTCACCTCCTCGAATTTTGTTACGAAATAAATTCCTTATGATATCCTCACACACTCGTTCAACCTTTATAGAAAACTGATCTAGTCCCTGACAAATGTTCAAAAGATTGCAATTCAAAACAAGAAAACCTGTCTTTACCTCAATTTCAAAACAACGATCACTTGATATTCACTTTAAGGGCTACTTTAAACTTCTCATTTGAAATAAAGAGTGGGTACACTTCAATTCCATCGCAGAACGTCACTTAAATTGCTGTTTCAATTCTATAAAGTAAATTCGAAAGCGGTGAAAATTAAATGAAAGAGACAATCAATGCGGAGAAGAATTATCGGTATTAAAATCACATCAGTACGTAGTTGAGATACAGTTAATAGTTTTATATCTTTGTAGACAAACAAAAAATACCTCTCACTAACTTTTAACAGATTGGAATTGCGATGAGAAAATGAAAATATTATTATATCAATTCTTTACTTATATTCACTCTAATTTTTCTCATCTCACACTGAGAAATACTTTTAAGTTCTTCAAATTTATGACAAATAACATCGCAGAAACGCAGTACTTTCAAAGAGATGCATTACGATTTACATAGAGGGAAATTGCGTCACTAAATTTTTATTGAACTCTCTCTGTGAAATCTTAGTTCACTGCGGATTCGATCCTTCTTCGAAAATTGAGAACAGCTGATCAGTGTCAACCCTGAACTTCCGGTTTACCCCCTTTGGCACACATTTCGGCCTCCTCCAGCAATACGCTGACCACGAATCGACTGCAGCGACATTGGGTTTTCGACGAACTACTTTCCATTCGAGTAAAGCTCTTCAGCTGATAACTGAGCCTATGTTTTATGAGATGATAACATCTTGTGTCCGGCGTAGATGACAATATCTTCAAGATTCTTGGACACCAAGATTACATCAAATGGTGAGTCGATTTTCCGTACCACTTATATACTTGAGACCCTAGTTAGATACCCAACATATATTTTTTTTACTTTTGCAGCATCTTTCTCATTCCTTTCAAGTATCCTTTTTGGTCCAGAATAAAACTTCATCCAATCTGTCCAATCCTCATTCCTTAAATGTGCTTATTTTACGTATAGATTGCATTTACAGTACTTGCTAGTTACTCCTTAAAGACTATCATACTTCTCTTAACAATCTTTTCCTTTTTTTAATATAATTATTCTTTCTTCGAATCGTAATTTTATCTACAGATTTTGATAAAAAAATTCGCCTGATTCCGCATTGGTGACAGATAACGTTCAAATCTCATGTAATCTCTATGTAATATCATTCATTTCGTACTTCTACAACTAGAACCAATCGCCGAAAGCAATCACTACAAACGACTATCCTTAAAAGTTACAATGATGAAAGTAAGTAACACCACTGCGGAATCAAGCAAACATTTGGATCAAAGCGAAAGATTGCAACATATCATAAACGTAAAATTACCAAATGTTTCCTAGCATAATTTCGATAACTCCTCGCGACCTATGTGTCAATTGCTTGCATCCAAATGCCTGTTGCGGTACTGTTTCCACCTCCGCCTGTTGACAAACCGCGTGAGGCGCTAATCGGACGAGACTTTTCGTCGGCGAAAACGGTCAACGCATCCGCCGTTCGCCCTCACCAAAACAAACACAAAATGTCCGCCGCGCGATCGCTCCGCCCACTGACGGCAGCATCAGAAACCATCAAATCGCCAATCAATCTTTTCCCCAACTTTTTTCCGTTACGAACTTTCCCTCTTTCGAAATTCAAAAAAATCGATCTCCATGTGGACTCTGGAGTAGGCATCCAGTCTTCCCGAGGCGTCGTAAGGCGTCGGCCATGTAAGAAGCGTCGCTCTCCGCCAATCGATAGCGTCGGCGTCTCCCCAAAGAACTTGTTCCCCTAAAGACGCCGGGATGACGGCGGCAATGGGATCGTTTCCCGGGGCCAATATTTGCGAGGGGCCGTAAAAGGAAGGGCCGCGTGAGCCATAAGATGGAAGTTTGGTGGGCTTTGGAGAGCGAAGGGGCGTCGGGATCTAATTACGCGAACAAGAGGAACTGAGGTAATCTTGTTAAGAGTTACGGCGCAGTCCGTCCCTCCCACACCCACGCCTCTCTCGCATTCGTCTCCAAATGCCTTTTTATTAGCGCCACTCTGCGGGAAATATATCGAATTCTAACTTGCCTTCCAAGTTGAGGATGACGGAAAGTTTCGTCGGCGGCGGAGGATATTCTACGCATTATTTCGTCATAGCGTTGCCTCAAGGAACTGATATCCGATCTTTGAAAGAGATTTCATTTGGAGCGAATTTTGAGGAGTCGTAGAAATCTCGTGGTCCTCTGAAGGATTGACTCGAAGCTCTTTTCAAGCACGTGAAAAAGAATAAAAATTTCCCAAAAGTTCTTCTAAAGAAACTAATGTTTTACCCTACGCTCCTTCCTTTCAATAAGGGTTCTCTAAATAATAAATAAATATACGATAAAGGTATGAAGAAAATTTGCCTTCCCTTCAAAACTTTGAATTGAAATTTAATATTCACAATTTAGTGAGCCAAAAAAACTACTTTCTCAAACGATTTCCTCAAACTTATACTTTTGACCTCTAGTTTATCTAGCGGTTTAGCATAAAAGCGAAGCAATTCCTCAAAATAAACTCTGTAATTACAAAGTTGCTCATTAATGGCGTTCCACGAAGTATCTTCGAATCATCCAGGTTAAATATTTTTTCAATTGCGAAACATAATATTAAAATTTAAAGTGTAAATAACAATGAGTATGACGATATACCATATTTCCATAAATGTGTTATTCCTGTGTTATATTCTATCTAAAAAGCACTTCTGGAAAGTTAACGCCTCGTTAGTGAAATTTAACCAAAGAGAAAAAGTTGTAACGATCCAGTTCTCATTTTGTTACATCGTAACAATATTTCGTCTTTACGTTCGTTAAAGTATGCTAATTACGACATTTTATAACTAAGATTCGTTTTGCCCACGTACTTTAACAAGTCTAGCCCACAAAGGCATAAACATGTTCCGTCAAAGGCTCATTTTCCGTCATCTTAATGATGACGCAACGCAAAAGTTATTACCGACATAACACACACACCACCTCTCTAACCCTCGAGATCAAGTCTTTATCATTCTCCGTCGAGATAACTTTCCTTGCCGAGCGCACCCTTTCTCTTTCTGAAATTTCCACCTCCACGCCGCAACTTTACCTCACTTTCACCTATCTCTTGCTTTCAAAGTCAGCAGACCAAATGGATTCCATCTGCCCCACCGAAGAAGATTCCACATGTGCGAATCATACCAACTAACTCCCAATGGTGCAAAAAAACTGATTTAAAGGCGTCAAAAATAGTAAACGAGCCGGAATTTACGTTATGATTACTGCGATGGAAAAGAATATTCATACTAAAGTTGTAATAAATCGCAAAACTTAAAGACCACAATATTCGAAGAAAATTGACAAAATATTAACCAATATTAGGTGCAGTTATAAATACGAAAAGGTTTGAATTCGTTGAAATATATCTCATAGCAAATATTAATTTACAGATGCGAACTAAAAAACTTAGTAATTTCCACATTTTAAATTACATTTCACGACAAGTTTCGGCCACATCGCCATCATCAGATCTGATTGACGATGGCGATGGAGCTGAAACCGGTTGCGAAATATAAGGTCGCGAAATGTAATTTAAAGCGTGGAAATTACTAAGTCAATGTCGTCCCACGAATATGATGGATTTTAGATTCAAATTAGCTTCAAAATCAGTCGCACTCTGACTTGACATTGATACGTGATTAGTTGCCCTCATAAAAATGATCTTCTAAAATGTAAAGGAATAAATACTCTACGAGGTGTCCTGCTTAAACAGTTAATGCCTATCGTAATTATTCAATGTTATTTACTTTGCCGCTTCACTAACCACTCCACCGCCGCGATCGGTCTAATGTGAATCAAGCAATGTTAACTTTCATTACTTACGGAGATAACAGAAGATGCTTAAACCGAAGTAATTATCCCTCTGAAGATCAAAATACGATTGACAGTTTCCCCAGGACTGTGGAAATTATTTATGTTTTTACTGCGAAGTAAAAGATCGGAAACAAGTAAAGCTGGATTTGAGACTTTTAGCACGGATGAGTCTTTGAATTCTCTCTTCCTTCTAAAGCACTTAATTGGTTTATTTATCAAAACGGAGAAAAACCCTCGATTGCAATGATCGGTCGCTCGATTTAGGGTTTGTGGTCCTTTTGGAAGCCGAGGAGCATTAAAATTACCCTTCTTACCCCATCTCCGTCGAAACCCTTCGTTCAATTCCAACAAAAAACGGAAGCCCATCCGATAGATACTCCAGGACCGTCAACTCCCGGTAACTCCTTTGAAGATTCATTCAAACAAACTATCGCCCCACCTTTTACGAGGAAAATTTTCATTCTAAGTTACCCCAAGGCCATTTTCCCTTGCAAATAGTTGTTCGCATTACTGTAAAAAAAACTATCATAGCAACATAATTAGTTGGACTAAGAATTTAAATTATACTATACCACCAATTTAAAAAATACACCCGGGTTTCGAAAATCATATCATGACGATGCTATGCATCGAAACCTTGATCGTGTGGGTGGATACTCCTTTGGGGTATAAAATAATTTAAATTCTTAGTCCAACTAATTCTGTTCCCTCAGTTATAGCATACCATCAAATAAAAGCCGAAACCATCGACGTTATCGAAAACTACCGTTCCTTCTTCCAGTATAATGCCAGGGAATGTAAGATCGTTACGCGTATTTGTGATATTTGGACAGAGAGCTGAACTCCAACATTATTTACGGCAAAGTTATCTATCATAAGAAAGAAACTGCAATTTAACGAGATTAATTATTTTCTAAGAATGCAAACCGCCACAACGCAGTCAAAGGGAAGCAATCTGACCTCTTCAAAGTCGCTATCTTCTTGAATCCCTCTCTCTCGTCTTCATCTGCATTAAGAACGCAAAAGGGCCGCTCCCAACCCTTATCTCTGACTATTTCTCCAAGATATTACCTCCCCACCCCCCTTTACATACGAAAACCTCCGCTAAGAAAGGAAGGGTTTTGGAACTTAGGCTAAAGCGAAATCTGTCCCCACTAATCCTCCCGAAAGATCTTTTAGTACTGGTTCACTCATCCGTGAAGTACTCGCCTGACTTCATCAATAGGTACTCTCAATCCATCGCCAAATTCAACCTCGTCTTTGAAAGGATCGTCGAAGGAAGAGATTTGAAAAGACTAGAGAAAATAATTAAGGAATCAGACAACTCGGCACGTGGTTTAGATTCTTGTTACGTAACCAAGGGAACGTACGAAAACATGTGTTGAAATATAAAATGATTTGTTGCCAACACAGTAACCTTTGCGTTGATTAGCGTTTTAATTAAGTAACATTTCATCTAACATTTTCAATGGTACGCTTATCTAAATAATGCCTTCAAATGCGTGTTTGAAATTGACGATAAATGGAATCTACATATTGATGAACAAACCATTCCCCAGTCAGAAGCGGTCAATGGAAATGTTTTTATCAATAGAAATATTTGAGGTTTTGAAAGATATAATAAGATGTAACGTAAAATTTCCTTCCTCATTATCGTTAAAAATTGCTTCGACAACTGAGGTAATTTCGCGAATGTGGGCCCCTACCCGGAATCGAACCCGGGACCGTTTCCACCAGAGGCGAACTTGTAACTCGCTTCTCTATTCAAATGTTCAAAAAAATAAGAAATAAATTAACATAATTTATCTTTATCGCGTTTGGTTACTTCAACCAGAAAAAACCTACATTCCGTAATAAGTTAGCACGATGAAGAGATAATTTAAATGAAGAGAAAATAGAAACGATGGAAAGAACTGAATCGATAAGTTGATTGAATTTCTAAGGGATTAATTACTCGTTAATTAGTGAGGACGCCTCAATTCTCCGAAGACGTCTCAGTTGGAATGCCTTCCTCGGCCAACTTTCTCCTCAGTTCCCCTTTCTCACAGAGTGAACTCAATCGTGTTGATCACCTTACTTAAGTACCTTATCTACTCTCGAGACTAAAACCCTTCTGCAGACTGTCCCGTAATCCCCTGGGCCCTCGCCTCCCAAAAACTCTATATAATCACCCGAACGGAATCCCCCAGCAGCTCCTTACTTCCAGAACCCATCGTACGAAATTGCTCGAGGAACAAAACGAGGCAAAAAGGGAATTTAGAAATCACCTTATCTCCCCCTCGGAGGCGTCTTCCCCGCCCCCCCAAGACGCTGCCCCCAATCTGCGCAAGTGCACGCCCTCCAATCGCACGGCCCTGCGCCACGCAACCGCCTCTTCTTTGCCGCGCTTTTCCCGGCTTCGAATCGCCTCTGAGAAGGAGCAGCGCTGTGCGGACTTCGCCCGCCGCCTTCAATCGTGAAGTCGTAATGCAAATGAATTGAGGTGTGAGAGAGGGCCACATGGGCCTAACTCGCCGAATAAAAAGTAGAATAATAATAAATGCAACTTTAATTTGGACGAATATAAGCTCCCTTTCGCAATTAACATTTTTTGTGATCGAATATCGCGAATATTAATTATGGAAATATCAAACTTTCAATATTTGCTATACCCGGCTAATGTACCGGTTAGTTTACTGGCTAATGTACTGGATAGTAAACCTGGCGTTTTCGGAAAAAAATGTATGTGCTCATACATATCCCGCAAACCGTAAATGGTAAGTGGCAGGGAGTGCATTCCCATCTCTACGGATACCAATTAGCATTCAAGGCTTAAAAATAGAGAAGCAATTCGATGGGTTTTGCATATTTGATGAATCTTGACAACCTAAATAACGGCACTTACGAAGGAACAAGAAACAGTCAAAGCTTTTCCCAACCACAATTTTTATTGTAAACGACCATGGTTTCGACACATAGTCATCATCAGATGTTCTATGAGTCGAAACCATGGTCGTCCTATAATAAATATTGTGGTTGGAAAAACGTTTGAATTTTTCTTTTTCCTTCATGATGCCCGAACGAAGTCACGGCCCAAGCAGTTGATTCTATATTATGGCATTTACCTAAGGTATAAGTTGTTATCTAGGAGTTGATCAGAATTTCCCAGCTCTGTTTTATTTTATTAGAGGTTCCTAACGCCGGCCTTATACATATACATATACAGACATATACGCATTGCCTATTAAGAAGTGAGAACCTCAACTCAAATCTAATCCAAACCACTAACTCATACTAAAGTTTCAGCCATTGAAACATATGACCCTTCAGCAGTAGAGGAACCTGATGAAGTGACCTCGCAGGAAAAATCTGATCTTATTGGAAAGTGATTGCAGTTCGTCAACAGTATCATTCGAAGGATGCTTTTATTTCTATTCCAAAGGTTTCGTAAATATATTCTAAGAAGACCATCTGACCACCGCAATCCGTGAGGGAAAGGGAGTGGCAAATCTTTCCACCTCATCAAAATCCCTATGAACCCCCGCAGAGTTCGCCAGGGGCAGTCAACACCAAGCGATTCGCCTACTCACTAAGTTTCTTTCAGTCGCGTACATTCTGCGGGAAACAAATTTTCAAACTATCTATCTCTCACTTTACGATCATATCCTAACCAAAAATAACATCACTATGATATCGAACTTTGAAGAAACGGTGACTTCAACGAGTGTCGCAGCAGAGATTCACAATCGGGCACTGGTAAGAGGCACAGCTGGAAAGAGGCACCACTGGGAAGAGCACTGTTGGGGCACACGCAAGAGATGAGTGCGGCGATGAGTTCTTCCGGCGGCGAGTCTGCGGCAGACCCTCGGAGTGACCTTTCTTGAGGCGTGCGAATGCAGGAATGCCCTCCGCTGACCAGTTTGCCCCGTCACGGAAGCAATCGTGAGGGGGGAAAGGGTTGCGTGGAAAGGAGTGGTTTGGCAGGTATCGCTCCACGGGGTCACTCGACAAAGAAATGCATATCCAAATGACGAAACCAAAGGAATGACCGCTTGCCCAACGGATCCATCGCACCTCAACACCAGTGTCCCGATTACAATTGAGACTCCTCCGATATAGAGATGATTTATGGCACGCCTTGGCATTGAAATAGTCAGGGTACTGATCCCGCTCTTAAGATACTGCGAGTTCCATTGCAAACGGTAGCGTATTATCATCTAAAGTTGATTATCCTTCCCATCATTCTCTCTTCGCACAGATAATGTTAATCTCTCGCACAACAAGGCTTTTAATTCATAAGTTTTATAATAATACATTATATAATTTCCACAGATTTCGACATATCAATGCAATATAATAATTTCGATTAAAAACTGTAAGGTCGACCGATAAACGAAAATATCCTTTTCGTCTGTAAGTGAAAGATGTTATTTCAGGTGTGGGTAAAATCTTCTTTTTCTTCTTCAGAATCTCATGCATGGAAAATAATTCACAATTGCTGGCGATGTTTTGTGGAAATACATCATGATGAGAAAATCATTCTCATCATCATGCATGGATGTTTACGGTCGATGTAATCGAAATAAATATCGATTTTTATAACAAATGTAATTTATAAAGATGGAAAGTAAAGGAACTTAAAAGGTGGATATAGACATAATTATTCGGGGCTGACCTATTCACATTTACATCAATATCCCGCGAGCAGCCATATGGCGTATGGCAGGGGGTGGGAAAACACCGACCCTACTAATAAGCTACCTGATTGGAGATCCTAATGCTGTGTGGTAAAAGAGACCAGCAATCCGTACTCGCTAAAATCGCGAGAAATATCTTTGTCGTCCGGTCTCGAAATCACGCTCGCTTAGTACGGGATCGCGTTTCGTCATGCAAATCAAATCTATAAATATGTTTTTGTGTGCGTGCGTGTTTTTGTACGAATTCAATACCCTGACTGTACTTCTAAAGGATACTCAGCGAATCAAATTTACGACAAGGATTGTCTTTAATTTCCCATGAATATAGATGTCTATTTATTTTTGTAAGCGAGGAAAATTATATCTTGATATGCTTACATGCTCTAAAATCATTAAAATATAACGTATCTTCGGGTGAACCTTGAATTCAAGCTTTCTAACCCACAAAATACCTTTAAAATATGCACAGTTAAACACAAAAACCTCTAGATTCTAGAATGAATCGATTCAAGAATTCATTTTCTCCGCGAACGATACGCGAAAGTAATCTATTAGGTAAGTAGATTCATGGTGCATGCACCCCCTGCCACAAGCCGAGAGGCGGTTTGCAAGGTACATACTTTTATAGACGTAGTCACATTAAAATAGAACCTTGGCACTAAAAGAACATCCTGGACCGGAGGCGCAGTACATCTGAGTTTGGGAAAAATGACTGATTGTACGTAGTATTGTATCGAAAACTCTTGGAATGTTACATAGGGACGAAAACGGCGAGTTTGTGCAATTGAGAAGCAATGGTGAGTGAAAGAGCGATTGTTAGGGAATTACCAATGGCTAATCGATAGCACTTGAGGAAATGAGTTAGCATGTGGTCCATTCTCATTGGGATTGGACGAAAGTAAATGTTCCCGGATACCGACGTGGGACGAGGATTCTTTAAAGTGAATCAAATCTCTAAGGCACAGTCGATTGCGCGTTCGAATAAAAACACACATTCGTGAGAACATGGTCAATAACTCACCAATAAAAGATATGAATAATTTCTACTACACTCAAGAAATATATTAAATATTACTATTTGAATTATCTCAAGAAAGATAAACGCTGTTATTGCATTATTACTCGTATCTTGCTTGAAGTCACAAATCGATATTCAAAATTCGCCATTTTCTTCAATTCCTGAGCGATCCAATCCTACTCGTAAAATGCCTTTCAGTCAAACGTAATTCTCATTTCGATTGTTTAAAAGAGATGGCTGTCATCCGATACGAGAAATTTATGAGAAATTTCGATCTGAAAAATGTTATTGTTTTAAACGTAAGAATTCTTCATTATGAAGAACGTAATCAGTTACGAGAATACGATATTTGCGAGTAACTTGGGGTAGCCATGTGGATAACGCGTTCGACTTCAGTGAAACAGGCTCCCAGGCTCGATTCCCGGTGCGGACTGACGTGTGGAATGGCCTTAGCTGTCGAAGCACTTTTAAAATTACTACAAAGATATTAATCTGATATCAATCGCTTGAAATAAAATCTCACCTGCAAATAAATTACCTTTGTTAAAATTTCGCCCTAAATTTAGACATAGTGCTCAGATATTGTCCATATTACAAAGAGATACAATTTGAAATAACTATTCCAAAAGTGAGCGATGGAATCACTTAAGCCAATAGTTTCGACTAATCATAGTCATTATCAAGCCAAGGAACACAGGAAGTATTACGCTTTTATATGTAAAGAGGAGTAAAAGAGAAAAAAGCTCTTTTACCCCTCTTTACCTATAAAAGTCTAATACATCCTGTGTTCCTTGGCTTGATAATGACTATGATTATAATAGTCGAAATTAGTCGCCAACGATTCTTCTTGTGGATCAGTAAATGGTTATTTGTATCGTTTTTTAAAACTAGTTTTATTTAAAATTCGGAGTAATGTCAGAGTTCCACAAAGTTAGGGCCCCCTCCGTGAATTGTATTTGATAAGATTCGATTGTAGGTTAATTAAGAGAGAGGGTACTTCCACCTTTTGAATATTGAGCCTCGTAAAGAACGACCCGCAATGCACATGGAAGCTTTTCGTGCGCCGCATTATTTATGATATTTAAGCATTCGAAATTCGGCATTACGCATGCGCTCAAGACTGTGAGTTGGATTTGTAGTGACGGAATTGAACATTATTCTCGACTCTTCCATTTTCCTCTTCATCGATTGGGATTTGTACCAATTACAGAATTACTTCCTAAATCGCGAAGTTACTAGTTACTCGTAGTGCTCACACTTTTGCTGAAGAGGTGACGCAAAGCTTTGAGGGGCACTTACGTTCCGAAAACTGAGTTTATTTAAAGTGAATTCATTATGAACGTCTCCGTCATGGATTATGCCATTTGACTGCTTTGGCTGCGACAATTTTCATAATCTCCTCATCAAACTGAAGCAATCTGTACTCACGCATCTGCAGAACACTTGCGTATTGTATTTCTTCTCTTTCACGAATGTTTTATCCAATAATTTTGCACGTGGTTCGTCCTCCTTTTTCATTAATCTTATTAAGCTGCCATAAATTAAAATGTTTTAAATTTTCCCTTTTCTCGATCAATACATAAAAGTTCGACTGGTTATTTCAGATATCATCTTAAACCTACGTGCTTAAGATGATAGTAGATTAACGTTGTGCCTAAGAACTCCCATTCTTAACTGTTATCCTCGATGTAAGAGACTACCTTGGTATATTACGCTATCGTAGTGTCGCTATCAGTTCAATAAATAGCTTTAGGAATTGCGTGATTTTCCTCTCCTTTTGTTACGAATCTCATTGTATTATACATGACACATGTTGTAAGCAGACTTACAACATGTCTCGTTTCGACAGGAAATGACCAAAATCGACCGTTTGATTCATACATTTTTCATTTCGTTCCGTATAAACGGGAAAACCTCGTAAAAGAAAGCTACGAAATACTCGGAGTTAAATAGGGAAATGATTCAAAGTGTACATGTCAACGAATGTCAGCGTTTCTAATGAAAACCTCTGCTGACAAACACCATATACGCCTAAAATGCGTTTCTAGGCAACGCAGCGGATGTCTCGGTTTATATTCTTTACAGGATTGGACAGTTACCGTTTTTGTGCTACCAGAAAAAGGATTTGGAATAGAATAGAAACATACTATACACTGGAGGGGATTATAAGCAGAAGTCACAGCTGAGAAGAGATTCAGTTATGCATCCGTTTATAAGAAGAGGGATTAAAGAGTGGATTAGTTGGCCTGAAGAGGTCTTCATACCCTTACCTAAGAGTGAAAAGGAATTAAAATAGATTTTTGTGATACATTAAATTTATTATTTGAATTTAGAGTCAATGTAATACAAAGGGTATAACATGTAACGATTATCCATTGCTATATTGTTTGTATTTCTAAATTAAATGGATATTATGAGATAAAGCTGCCACCAGACTGTCTAATGGCGAAATTCCTTAAAAATGATTAAATAACTTCTTTATAACAGACGATGTCGAGTCTTTAAAGTCTCCCCTTGTATTTAACCCACATATTTTACACACTATGAGTATTTTATGAGTAAAATTAACCATTTCTACACCTTAAACAAGTCCACATTCTTTCGTAGGAGTTTAGATCTTCGCAGTCTATGAAGTCACCCTCCGAATTCGTTGATTCTAGCGAATTTCGAAAGCGCTTAGGAGGAAGAGTTTTCATCGCTTGAATTGTATTCGGCGACGGTAATTAAGCACTGGATGAAATGGCCGGACGCCTGCAGCCGAAGCTTCCTTTGAAGCGAGACAATCGTAAAACAATCCCAAGAGGCCATTTTCAGGGATCCCCGGCGACACTCGCTAAGTTTTTCGGGAACGTGTTCCTTCGGAGCGCCGCGCGGCAGTCTGCGGAAACATTCCGAGAAAAAGACGAGCGGAAGAGGAGTCCCCGGAATCTGAAGCCGTTGATGGAGTGCCTGGGCTACAATGAGCCAAGTATAATATAAGAGGAAGCAGGAAGAAGAAACGCAGGTGAATGCGCGAAACAAAACAATGGCGAAATGCGGATTGCTTTCTCTGGAAACGCACACCCGCTCTTGTGCAGGAAACAAACCGTGATTCAGACAAGGTGAGGGAATTAATAGCGAGGCTTTTTGGGAGAGAGGAAGGAAGGCAGATGAAGGAACATCCACTTATTACTCCCCTTTCAGATTTCTTCCTTCGCTGGAGGGAATCGTGCGCAAGCACTACGTGACTCTCTTTGTGTGTTCCGCTCCCGCTGAAGACTTGATGGACATATTATTCTACTATTTACAATCACTGTTAAAATAAAATTAATTTAAAATGAAGTGTTCGAATGAAAAAAAATTAATAAACCAAGGAGCTTATCATGAACAACTTCTTAAAGAAGATTAAATAGGGTGATCTCACTTATGATAATAAAACAATTTCATTAGACGAATTCCATTCTAAAGAAACCGCTCTTACAATCAACTTTTTTCAAACCACGAGCACAAATAACCATGCCCTAACAAGGATTCGATCCCAGGACCCAGGCGTTGCTAGGCTTACTAACCCCAACGCCACCGAGGCCTGGCAATTAGTAGTTTTTTAATGTAGATATTCATTGTAGTCCTGAACAATTCCTCCGTCATAAGTCGATCTTTACTGTGAGACGTTTTAACTACATTAGTTTGAATACTTTGGATTGTAAAGCTCACTGAGTAAGCAGATCAGATTAAAAAATGATTTTGGAGGTATCCATTGCTCACTTTGGGGAATTCATAGGAAGTGATTTTGGTATAGTTTTCACTCGTTAATATCAGTTGCGTACAAATTGTTTTCTAGCCTCTTAGAGTGCATTTCAACAGTTCAACATTTCTTAAGAGTTCTTTTCTTCTTTTACCTAAATGTCACTTCATATGATTCTTAACGTTCACATTTCGGTATCTTGGGGGCGTTCTGTACTTATTCATTTTAGAAGAAAATTTCGCCTAAAGTAAAACAAAATATCCGCCACCACTGTTTTACATGCATCTTTATGATTTCACATGAGGCTCAATTATGAATTTCCAATCTAAAAAGTTTCCCCACCCCTGACAACTAAAGCTGTTAGCCGTCACACAATTTGCTCCTTTTAATCACAGAACTGATAAATTAGAATCGCACGCACAAGTATGTACCAAAATGTAAGTCGGGTATGAATAAAGTACCGCGTAATGAGCTGAGTGTATTTGTGTAAATGTAGAGGTGGGGAGGATATTAGAGGGTTCCCCAGAGAGCGAATTCCCAAGCGGAATCCGCATTTGAAGTTGGCGCGGCAGTAAGCTCGGGCTTAAGTTGGGCGTCTCCTTGAGGAACTCCAAACTTCCTTAAAGGGCCCTCGCTTAATATTCATGAAGAGCGGACTCCGATACAGATTGCTCGGATCGTCAATTAGCAAAAAGGGTAGCAAACTTGCAAACTTGCGGAGGACTTGTGAATTAATCATGGCCAGATAGGAGGCCTTTGCCCAGCTAAGATCCAAAAAAGAGGCGGAGTAGGATCTTGCGGGCCAATGACGTAATCTGATACTGTAAATTAATCAATCGAATTTTTAGTACACAGTCAACTTCCAGCATGAGGTAACCATCTCCTTCCAAAAATTGTAGGATTCCCAGTCTTCATTTACGTATCGCAGCATGCGTGTGTGTTAGAAATAGAAAGCAGGAAAGTTGAACCGCTTTAAGACTTAATTTACCAAATTTGAGGACAGTTCGTTCAGAAAATACCCCGTAGAAGACGCCCATGCGTTCCTTTACATCGTCTGATAAAAAGCATTTCGAGAGAAGAGCAAATTAGACAATTAAATAATGACAGCTATCCAGAAACTCATTATAATTAACGTGTATTGATTTGTTAATCTGGAGCTATACAATTAATTGCTAAAGAAGATAAACTTTTTAAAGAAAAGGGTCCTACTAAATGGAGATATATTTTTAGAGAGAATATATATGATTTAAAAGTATAATCAACCAGTTTCCGCAGGTTAAATACGGAGTAATGACTGTAATAACTACAACTAAACAGTCCGAGTCGGCGTGTAATATGGGGTGCAGTTCAACCTAAATTCATATGCATTATAGTACACATGACTCAAACCTCTTTCTTTCGTCGATTTCTATCCTATATCAAGAAGCATCCTCATGAAGCTACCTTATTCATCTCCGCAATTCAACGTAAAAGAACCAAATGCCCTTTGTTTTCCTAATAGATAAATGCAATGCTTCTTTACACGTATGATGAAGGAATAATATCGCTGATGATATTGGTAATAGTAGCAGTAGTAATTTTAAAATCGCTTCAACAGCTGAGGTCTTTTCGTATGTGTTTCCCACCGAGAATCGAACCTAGAACCGCTTTCACCGAAGTCGAACGCGTTACCGCAGCATCCGGAGCCACTGAGGATATTATTAGAAAATGTTGGGAAATAACCATATAATTCGTGGTAAGAATTCATTTAATGAGTTCGCAATAGTGGTATTTTTAAAAGAGCATCGACAGCTGACTTAACTACGCACAAGAACCCCCGGGATTCGAACCCGGGATCGCTATCTCCAGATGCGAGAGCGCTACCCAGATGGCTATTCGGAAGCCCTTCCTGGGTTTATACCTTCAATTGCTGATTTAATCAAAATGTTTTCTCCGGGAATTGATAACTTTTCTGCGAATCTTTACAAATCGATTCAAAGTACACGTGGAAGAGAAAAGAGTGATAACTTTGATGGGAAGGAGTGAAGTAGTATTTTCCAAGGTAAATGAGTAATTCGTGGGGACGTAAGAATGGACAAAAGAAGTGTTGTAAAAGGAGAAAAAGCGAGAGACCCATAACTCAAATGAAGTTTTAATTTGAGGACCTTTTCGGCGAAAAAAGATTCAAAAGTTAATAATTTAAGGGAGAGAGAGAGTGGATTCAAAGGGAATGAAAAATGGAGGCCCAAGTCTGAAGGAGCTTTCCTCTCCCACGCCATTTCCCCGTCTACACAAGTCATCTCCCCTAAACAAACTTCTCCCCCATTTCCTTGGCTTCCCACTGCTTCTCCAACTTCCTCACTAATCCCTTACGAATAAAGCCTTCCGAAAAATCGCTTTTTTTCCAACTACGCCTTGGAGAGCTCCTACCTCGAGAACCCTTTCAAACTTTCTCATTCCTTGCTTCTGAGGCCCGGAAAAAAGGATAAAAGATTTTCGGTTTCCTCGAGTTTCTCTACCAAGGACTCCATACTTAATTACGTCGCAGTAAAGGTGAGCTAGGCCAGAAATTTGCAAGTTTTCCGTTTTGCATTATTGCCAAACACATTTATATTGATGCAAATCATTAGGAAGATGGATTATTTTGCCTCTTTGAAGCAACAAATGAGCATCTTATTAATGGTTAAAATAACTACACTTAAGTTTCGCAGAAATTTCTGTGAAACCTTAACATACTTATTTTAACCATGAATGAAATGAATAAACCATACTGAGTTTTCGAAAGTAATGGCCGATTCCATCGATTTTATTCACATTTTGCAAAATTGAGTCAAATTCAAATATTTTTCACTTCTTCCAATTAACAGATGCAAATAATCAATGTAAAATATATATTAAATACTATTCTTTGAATACGTTGACACAAATCTGGAAAAATTAACTAGCATTCGCGCTTGAATATCAAAATCCATTTCATAGAAGTCAAATGAGATGTACCGAGAGGTACTTTCATAAACATATATATATCTCGAGTACATGAAAAAATTGGTGAATATCGCATTTAAAATGATGGTTCAGAGCTTACAGAAACGTATTTAACCGAAAAAAAAATTATTCCAAACTCTTCGATATGAAAGGCCTGACATTTATATTAATTCTCGCAAATCTTCAAAGAAGATTTTTTTAGGCAGCGATGAAGGTAACGGGCTTCTCTAATTGAAATCAGCAGCTTATCTGAGTAAATACTTTTAAAAAAACTTTCATTTCGTCCCCACTCATTGTATTTTATCGCCAATTATCTTTTCTATTTTCATACAATCGGTAATTAATAAATTGTGGAGATAACGATGGAATATATCTGAACCTAGTATCGCTAGTAAACACGATATCCATCGTGGAATCCTTTCTATAAACACTTTTCAATGTACATACATTAATATAATACACAAAATACACATTGTATAATATTCGCATGATAGTATATTCACCATTAATATACATAACAGAATACACCACTAAATACACGAAATAAACTCATTTTTTAATACTTTTTGTTATTTCAATTCCTCTTAACTGACGTACTTTTATCACGAAGTTATCTTAAACTATGATTAAGACAACAAAAGTGTCAAGTCTGCTTACGCTGCTGATACAACTTTTCACAGGCATGCCGTTGTACTACTTGCACGGTGTTCCCAAGAAGTGTTAGGTAGTCACCGAACACTTGGCATATCGAGCTATTACAGTACATTTCGAAAGTTCCCCTTGCCTTCGCTCCCCTCTGACCCTTTCTTCCATATCTCTCCCCACCTCTCCCCACACGAGCCTCATTTGAATTGCTAATGTAAGGCCTCTTCCCTTTGCTCTTTTAAGGTCCTGCGTCTACGCCACATGCTTAGGCAAGAGTTCTTGAGGTGTAGAAGATTACTCCGGAATAAGCCCGACAGCTACCCTTTCTGTTTATATTTTATATATATAACCGTCTTTCTTCCGTTCCTCCATCAACAAAAACCTCGTCTTTTTCGGCATGTGCTTTATGCTTAAAATATCTGAGCGAATAATTTGTTCTAGTTTTATATTCAATTTCCCTCGACCGCTTCTTTGATTATTGTAAACTAGTAATTCGTCTTCATTGATTATTGTAAATTAATAATTTCGTAATTAGTACTTGTGAAGTGAACTGTTGGTCTTATCTATTGTGGGATGCCCCAGAACAGCCCCTGTGATCATTAGAAAGGCGCGGGTTCAGCGGTCAGTGATAAGTTTCCGTGAGAATGCGTGATTTTTATTTTCCAAAACGCAAGACTTTATCATTTGTCCGCTAAAATACGCAAATGAGAATAGATCTTCATCGAAATTGGTTAATTCGGCGCCTAAAACTGTACTTTATCTTATTGTTGCAATTTTTTGCAATTCGTGATAGTAATTGTATGTTATTGGCCTTTTATTTCTGCATTCTATAATTGTTGCGCCTTGTATTTTGCCTCCAATTCAACAACAGAAGTAAATCAACTTGAAAAGAGAGAGCGACGGAGCAATTGTTTGTTGTAGCAACCAAAATGTTGTTGATTAGAGGTGGGAATTTCGATTCACTTCGATGATTCAATTCATGCGATTCGGCTCATGCCAATGACTCGATCTTTCAAATCGTTCATAATGAACCAAATGACTTGGATGAACTAAAAGTTGGCAACATAGCAATGAACCAAATGACTAGGATGAACCAAAAATCGGCAACACGGCAATGAACCAATTATGGACATGATTTAAATCCTCAAGACCGGGAAGTGAATGTTGGAGCGTTATTTCCTGTTAAATATTACATGGATTTTCTGAAAATACTACTGTATTTCCAATACTAATACTTAACCTTATTAATGTTGTAGACATTGCGAGTTGCTTAGCTCTTGCTTCAAAAACGTACATCAAAAATAAAAAATCGTTAATGAAACCCCTGTACGGTACTAAATGTATGTACTTAAATTAAAATTAAAATGTTCGTAAACACCTACTTTCACTTTTGTAGCACTGAGAGGTGAAACTAATTAATTTTCAAGAGGGAAATCAAATATGCTTCACAGATATCACTGCATAACAAAAAAATAAATATTACGTTTCACACCGCATTTCAACAAGCGCGGTTCGTAATAGTAATCTAAAATCTACCTTAGAAAGAAATTTTCTTAAACAAATCTCTGGGAAAGAGTTGTGTCTTCTCAATTATATGTATGATGTTGTAAAGAATTGCATTTGCAATGATTAAGTGCACTTATCAATCACCAGGTTTAATCTAAACAGATTTATTTTACTGCCAACGTCAAACTAATTATCACATTTGTGACATATATGATGACTGAAAATATGCTTCACAGAACCGAACTTCGTGTAATGAATAATGAAGAAAATATGTCCATATCATTAGAAATATCGATCTGAATTGGAAACATACCAACTGGTATAGAATATTTGATAAAACATTTTCTGGAAATTGCACAGAAGAAACTTAACGTTCAGTGAAAACCCAACTGATGCGAGAGTTTTGCATTAACGCTTGTCCATATACTGATTCAAGCGAGTTAATGATTCTGTTGATTCTTCATGAACCAATGGAACGAATAACGCGATTCAACTCATTCGGTTCATTCCAATGAATCGTTCATAAAGAACGATTCACTCTTGAACGACACAGCTCTATTGTTGATAGCAACTGATAACATCTGATAACATCTAACATAATAACATCTGCGAAATTTACTTTCTTAATTTCGCGAAATGTCCATGTGTTTCATCTTATCCTTATGCATTTTGAAGCTCAAACAGTTTAGATATATGTACAATAAATGTAATATCTTTTTGATTCCGATTTTCCAATTTCGCTCGACCATTACATCCAATCAAATGTTACAATAGAAACAGTACTGCAACTAACTGAAAAATCAACCATGCGTATTTTTTAAATTACTGTCGCCGGTATAAAATAAATAAAATTGCACATGATGATGTCTAATATAGTAGATAATAGTCGTGTTCATACACTTTGTTCACCAGGCTATGATGGAACATTATAAGCGTTTCTCGATCCTATCTTCTTCGAAGGTGGGAAACCTGCGGCTTTCAGACCGCCGCATACGTCTTTCTCCAGCGTTCAGTGCTGTCTTTTCTTCACTTTTCGCAGCAAACTCGAGTATTTTAAATATTTTACGTCTCATTTATTACGTCAATAAAGTTTAAAATATTCTCCTTGAGTTTATTCAGTGATCTATGAGCCATTCTTGCTGTTGTTTCTTTATTCGAATATATGTGATATGTCCCTCAAGTGCGGCCTGGCAGTTTCGCGTGCGGTCAAATGGTTTGCGTCCTGATGTATACATACACACATGTGGCCCCCCACCAGAAAAAGGTTCCCACCTCCGTCCTTTTTCTCAGGTACTTGCTATCTTTCTACGTCCACGTCCACAGCCCTTCTTAAATATTGCTACTACCTCCCATCAACTATTGCTTATGCCTGCAACAATATTTTTAGTTTTTCCAGTACAGTTTTCAATTATTGTGAACATTAGTTTAATTAGATACTACTATGACATACGTATTCAGAGAATTCTAACGGAGAAATGGTTTTTTTCTTATTTATAAGCACAGTGTTCGCAAAATTTTTGCTGTTTTCGCAAAGAAATTCAGGCATATTGTGCATATACTATTAATATCCAACGATACACTCTCAATGGCGTGTATACGCGTGACTGTAGGGACGCTATCTCCCGAAAGAGAAATTAACTAAAGCCATTGCCCGGAAAAACTAAATTAAAAAAAAAATAATAAATGTTACTCTGCGTTGCAGTAATGTAGGAATGGCTATTGAGGATTTTCTACTTCTTGACTGGGTGATGTACAGTACCTGGTGACCGCTACGATAGCCGAGAAGGACCCCCATAAACTCTGAAAAATCCAGATAACCGATTACACGTCAAGAATTGTTATCTATATCTGGATTGAACCTCATCCCCATCACCATCAGCTACGAAAAGCTTTGGAGAGGGAGCTGAGGCGCCTAGGCGAAATAAGGAGTGAGGTATTTTGCTCTAGCTTTCTTCACTGAGACAGAATGTTATAAGCGGAACAAGACCACTTTAGCAAACCACAATGACCCTAATGTAACACTTTTCGTAGCATTCCATTAGAAAGAAACCTTCATTAATCCACTATTTGGCATCACTCATACCTCAGTAGCTTTCGTATCATCACAGCCATTAATAAGACTGAGATAGAAGTAAGGGGAAAATACATTTATCTCTATCCCGAACCAAAGGAAAAATGAAAAATATCCCATTCATCAGGGTACAACAGTAGAAAGAGCATGTAAATATTTTGTATATATCATGTACGTATCAGGTATTTACAGTGCATCTATCATGCAAGTGTTTAATTATAACACGTGGCATTCAGCCAACAGTAGCCTACGCTGTTTAATAATATTAATAATGATAATAAAATAAATCAGTTGGGCGTCATTCACTAGCGTTTCACTAAACCAACTCAACATGATTGAAACACAAACCTTAGAGTGAATCAGAAGACGAGGATCGAACCGGGATAGCTCAGTCAGACGATAAAATCGATATGATCAGGCGTTACTTGGTGGAAAGCCATACTAAATGAAATTAAAATCCTTCGTAATTTTCCTTAATTTCATTCAGTCAGACGACTCTGACATCGAATAAATCGAGGAGTTGATTAATATTCTGCAGTGAGGTGAATTCCACTTTAATGCCTTGCAGAAATCCGATTTCAATTGAAAGATTACGAAGAAGTAAATGTGATATTTGAACTAAATAAGTCACGAATTACACTTCTGCGGCCAAAAAGAACTCCTTGAGTGATTATTGACGGCTAATATTTGATTATTTGGATTTTTTAAGAAACAAAATGAAGTCTGAATGATAATTAAGGATATGATTCACAAGATTCTGGATATTTTTCAAGCAATAAAATAAAATTCGTGCATCAAAGAGTGGTTGGTCATGAATAAGCAAAGATGCTGGCTCTTTAACAGCAAATAGAATTAAAGTTGATAAAAGTGACTGACGATTTTTTCGCTTATCTAAAATAGAGTTAATCGTAATTATACCTATAAAAAGTCTGGTGAACTATAATGGGGTTTAAAATAAGCACACCTTAGTTCTTATTTTCGTTACCTAAGACGGTCTTGAGTTCTAAATCCTCTGCAAGGATTGGCTTCCTAAGGCCTTTGGAAGGAATCAAAGATCTCAGCGTTATCGTGTACAGTTACCGACCTCTATGATCTCATTCGCGGACCTCTTCCCTTACAGATGAGCACCCCAACCGCTCCTGCCGACCACTTTATGATGGACTCATACGGATAAAACCCTTTCCCGTTCGTGGATAAGTTCTACATTCTCTCGGTAACGGACAAAATGCGTGTTTTATTTATTTGTGTCTCCGCAGAAGATTGGTCGGAAATATTAGCCCTACTTACTCTCGTTACTTCACTTTTGTGCTTTATATTTTACTCATTTATCACATATCTCTAATAACCCTTAAAATTGTACTCGTTCATTAACATGGCTCTCCTAATATACCCGCATCACATATGTAAGTATCTTTCACAAAGTTTCTTCCTGAGGTACGCAAGCTATAATTTAGAGGAGTAGAGAAAAGATATGAGGTTCAAAAACACTCCATAAGCCGTATGTCGGAAGAAGAAACTCGCGTTTGGAGCCAAATGGGAAGTTCCAGACAATCAATTTCTAGGAATTAGCCTATAGAAATTTCGGAAAAGTCTCCATTCTCAAGGGTTCCACAGCAGAATCTAGTTTCTTCTCCTCCCTCAAACTCCCCTAATTTCTCAGACTTCTTTCCAGACACACACATCAGTATCTTCCCAAATATTCCTCAGCAGCCTTTCGTCTCCATCGGCCTATAACCGGTCTTCCTCCCACTATTGAACCACTCAGGTGCTCACCGTACATCAACTTAAATTAACAGATATTGCGTATATTACTTCTCTAAATAATATTTCCCTCAAACCACAATGTTGTTAAGTCTGTGAAAAGCAAAGGATACAAAACATGAAAATTTCTCACATTTCTCTGCCCAATATAAACATTCCGGGAAATCTGTTGTTCGACGTGAAAGAAATTCCTCAATGAATATTAAATGTTTTGGGAAAATTTGAGCAATTCCTGCATCATAGCAAGTTTCATAAAAAGAGCAACTGAATACTGAACTGGATAGTGGAGTAAATCCCATAAACCTCCTCTGTTACATGGCTTTTTAAATAACGATAGTCAATAAATCTGCGAAAATGCACCCTTTTTAGCCATAGCATAATGAATAATTTTCACAAAATTTCCATGAAAGAGCTAAAATCTCAGCTTCTCTCACGAATTCCAATCAAAGAAAGGTTTCAAAATTTTAAATAAGTGAATCTTTTAATGTGATTTGAATCCGATTTATCTCCAATACAGTCTTGATTCGCCAACAGAGTATACAGTAGAAGCGACCAAAAAGCTCGCGCGAGACAAGCTACTTTGCTTTAGTTAGGCCTCCCCTCGAGTAGGTTCGCAGTGTATGGGATAAGTGTCGTATTGATGAATTAGAAATTTTACAGGAAACAGCAATATGTTTTGCTAATAATTGTTACCACAAATAAGTGAGCGTTGTTCAAATGCTTCAGGGCGCAGAATGGGAATCTCTAGAAGATTTAATCAAAGACTTAATTTACTTAATAAGTTCAGAGGAATTACGTTCTTATATGTAGCCGATATTATGTGTTCTCGTTGTTATATAGGCCGTTCTGATTCTAAGAGAAAAATCAGAGAAACAGATGCTACAACTAGTCGTTACGAGGTTTCGTTTTCTTCCGCGAACGATACGCGAAAGTAATCGATTATGGAAGTAGAGCCATGGTGCATGCACCCCCTGCCACGCCCCGAAAGGCGCCTCGCAGAGTACATAAATAGATATAGAATCCTTATTACCCTCATTCATTGTCCCTAAAGCTATTAATGTAATGTAGTCCGTTTATTTGATTTGGTTTAGGTCCATTATTAGCATTCCGAAAATATAATCATATACCAGAATGTATACCTTGTAAATTTGCTCTTTTATATGGTTTCCATTGCTTCTAATTAAATTCTAACGAAAGCTCAAACATTCATTTGAAATCTCCATTGAATTTTCGCACAAAGATTCGCGAAATACGTAACAAGTAATCTTATATTTGTTGGGTGATATTTGTAGGGTTTATCATATTCTAATGGCAAGACGTTGGGTTATGTCAAAGGTATAAAATATTTTAAACGAGAAAAATAAGAGAAATTGTTTGAAATACATATAAACTTTTGTGAATTGTACGTTTCTGTCAACCACATTGGTGTATGCAGCATCAGAAAGTCGATTAATTTTAACCTCTGAATTATCCTTGACATTTCTGAATCTCCTTATGGTTTGCCAGGGTTATTAATTTAAAATGTGCTTTGATGAAAAATCGACCGGTTTCTTACCTCAAAAAGGGGATAGTATAGGTCGGGACGAGAACTGAGGTAACCCTTCCTATAAAGCAAGTTCTTTTCTTAAACCTGCATCAAAATAGCCCTTCTAACGGTATTCGGTGGTTGGATCAAACGGTCGGAACTTTCTTTCAAGAATCTGAAATTGGTTAGCGGATGGGCGAAGGGTAAGGGGCGCATCCTCCCCCCCTTCCCCCCCCCCTGGAGTGCAATGGACAGCGGCCACCCGGCCACCGACCGTTACCCCACTGAAAGGGGTCTCAAATGCTCCCTGGAGAAGGTCCCTATCCCCATCCCCTTCCACCAGCGCGTATATTTACTTCATATTTCAAAACGAAAATCAATTCAACTTCCGTTAAAAATCCTCTGAACCTTTTACGACCTTTTCCGGGAAAAAAACTGATTGCCGCAAACTGCTCAAGTGGTAAAAATTAACGCGCTAACAAGAAATTTGCTACAATAAAATGGAGACACGCCATGATTAAGCATGAGTCGTGTTCCTATGGCAGCGTATTTTAAAATTTACTTTAATAAACATTTCGGCGGGTTAATAGGTATTCTCGAAGATGAAAGTCATCTATTCCGATGAATGATTACTAACATGAATGATTACTGATGCTGCAATGTCATTAGTTCGGTGAAGCCGCTTACACATAATCTCTTCAATGAACTCAGGTTTTTACGCTGAATTCTGAAATAAAGTTGTATTGGTGCATCCGTAAAGCGATTAATCCGTCAACCACTTGTAGTCGCCGTTAAATAACAACACACGAAGCTTTTCTTTAGCACACCGCAAGACGCCTTATGGCGTATGGCAGGGGGTGTGAAAAGGCCGACCATATTAATAAGCTACCTGACTGCTATTCCTGATACTATCAGGTTTAAAAGACCAGTAATAGCAATCCGTTCTCACTATAATATCGCGAAATATCTTTGTCGCCTGGTCTCGAAAATCGCACTCGCTGAGTACGCGAATAAAGATGTGTTATTCACCGTGCAAATCAGTAAATACTCAAAATTTTGGAATTGTTACGTCCTCATCCTGATTTCCACTATATCCCCTAACTTTGTAAGCTCGATCTTCAGCTGGTCAGATTTACAATTAAGAAAAAAATTTAATTATAAACATTATTCATCAGGAACCGTGAAAAAACTTTTATGATAATAAGACATGCTGATTTACGAACAAATTTTGATACGCAAAAACTTTATTAATCTTTTTACGGGAAATGTACTGTTTTTAGGGAAAATATGTAGGATTAATTGGTGTACTTTTAAGCTAGAAGACAGCATTATTGGTTGTAGCTATGAGTTATTTTTATAGTAATAATGTATTTTTGTTACCTGAAAAGTATGTATTATAATGTGTTACTTGATAATAGATGTCCTGTAGTGAGGAAGAACGTTGTATGAATGCATTTTATGACGTAATATTGGAATAATTATAAAATAGTAATAAGTTACCAGGGGACTTTTAGTCCATCTGTATCGCATGAAATAATAACAATATTAATAACGATAAAGAGATTTTTAAAACCCCGGACTCTGGAACCTAAAATCTGTCAAAATTGTTCCAATAATAATTTCAGAAACCCGTTTAATCCCTAAAAAATGTACGTAAAAGCCTCGAAACAATTGGAATAGAAGATCAAATTATTGTTCAATTGTCAAGGAAGAATGGACTTGAAAAAAGTCTGACGGGACCGGGATAATAGATGTCCTGTAGTGAGCAAGAACGTTGCAGAAAACCACCTCATATAGTAGTTGCTCCATAGAAAGAAGATTTTTAAAGAACTTCTGAAAAAGCAATAGATGAGCCAATCCCTTTGGTGCTTTGCATCCGGGATAAATGAATATTTCCCAGTCTCCGTGCTAAGAAGTACTACACATAATAATAATAATTAATGCGAAAATTTTCGTCGTTTTGCCAATTAATGGCATTCCCTCAATGTTTCAACCAACATAAATTTTATAATAAAGTTTTTCTCTCACGAATTCCAATCAAAGAAAGGTTTCAAAATTTTAAATAAGTGAATCTTTTAATGTGATTTGAATCCGATTTATCTCCAATACAGTCTTGATTCGCCAACAGAGTATACAGTAGAAGCGACCAAAAAGCTCGCGCGAGACAAGCTACTTNAATTAATGGCATTCCCTCAATGTTTCAACCAACATAAATTTTATAATAAAGTTTTTCTGGTCAATTCAATCTTTTCAACGGCCAATCTCACTATCCACTGCTAAAACATACTTTCGCGTACCTTCTGATTTGCATGCTGAATTCGGGGAAGAAAGTGCCCTTGGTTAACACGCTTCAAACAAAGCCCCCCCTGCGTTCCACTGCTCAAGTTGCATGGCAATATCGGCCGCATGGAACGTACTTAAGCCCGCAAACAAAAAGCGAAGTAATGCGATGGGCCGACGCCACTTGCGTAACTTTAACGCTCGTCTCTGGAAGTCTTCGCATAAGCTACGGTGCTGCCCTCTATCGCGTTGCGGCTGAACTCCATTCGGCCCACCCCCGAGTGGGGCAGTAAAAGAGATGACGCGAAGGGGCCTGAAAAGGCGAGATTTGTAGCTCTCCTCCTTACCCTCCATTACACCGTCCATTTCGCCCGCCTCCTTCAATCAGAGATCGCGCTCGTCTTCGACATTACAAGATCTTCCTTTCGACAGTGCGCAAGCGCAGAACGGAATCGCCGTTTTCTAAACTAAAACAAACGATCAAATCATAGAGATTCGGTAAAGGTGCGATTATCGCATATGAAACCAACAGACCGGTAGGGGCGTAGCCATGGTTTGTCCATGAGTGGGTTTAGATGGAGTAAACACTGCATTGCCTAAAATCCAGGGACAGGATTTCGTCCGTCCAAAATCTAATGAAAATAGATAATGATTTATTTTAACATGTATACCTTGAGAATCTCCAACGGTATTTGCATGGTATAATTGTGATAGACCATTCTCTCGTATGCTTTCGTTTATTGTTGGCTGAGTTCTTATTGAGGGGTTTGAACGAAAGTAGCCGAATAAGAGAATGGAGAAATTACCAAATGGATAACCTGGACGTCCGTTAATTTGCAGATACTTTTCATCTGCCATGCAAGCTCTTCGTATTTGTCCCTTTCTTCCGTCCGGTTCTTCGGATTTTATGGGACAAAGGCAATGCTTTTTCTATATGATTATTTCATATTTGTTGTTTTAAAGTTTTATCGATCAAAACAGGTCCATCCCAATCGAGGGTGATGTCGTTCCTATCAAAGAGAGTAATTTATTACTGTTATCATTATTATGTTATTATTTTGAAGGGAGGGAAAGAAATCCATCTGTGAATAAGGAAGACAGCTCTGAGCCGGAAAATTTTTCGAGCACGACTGGTGTTAGCGAATGATTACGGTAAGGACTGAAACAGTTCTGGGAGTAAATTGTCCTAATAGAAATAGAAATCTGTGTCCATAGACACAGGTCTATCTTAATCCATAAACGGAAACTCAAAAATATGTGAGAGGAATATCCACAGGAGTAGAGAGATTAAATTAACAATAACCCCATAAAAATAAGCATTAGATGTAATAAGAGACTAACTAGTCTCAATCTCACCCTGAAATAAAGTTGTGTTATTATTATTAAAAATTAATCGCTTGATTGCAAAAATGAAATATAGTTTAAACATCATTAAACATTCATGAAACGAAAGGCTTTTAAACTCTAAATAAGAGAGTTTAAGTTTAGAAATATTAATGGTATCCAGCGATACTTGAAGTTTGAAGTTAGCGCAAGTAAAGAGGTGATACTTCGTAATCGAGATAGGTGTTCGGCTAACAGAATCAAACAGGAGTAGGAAACTTGCTTTTCCGGGATCCGTTAACATTGAACAAACGTTTGAATAGGGAAGACGAGAGCATAAAACACGTTAACCCTCGTTAATCCTCACACTTGGAAATGATGCAATCGGTCAGTAAACTGCGATGAAGCACAAAACTCTTAATTCCTTCTAACAAACTTCTCCCCTTATCCACACCATCAATCGATGTAGTCATGGATTTGTTTCTTCCCCCCCTCTTACTTTTACACTTGATGGCAGACGGATGAAACGAATTGCTCAATCGTCGTCAGTGTCTCAAATACGAGCCATGAGGATGACTTTCTACCTCTTAATGCCTCTTGATTTAGATGACTCCAAAATCGACCCTTAGATATATCGAAGACAAAAATTGGAGAACATTCTAAAGTTCGAGACTAGTTGGTCTAATTATGACTATATCATAAAATATCGACAAGATTGTATAAATAAATATAAAATTTTGGCGAAAATCTTCTTTCGAAACGGTGTCCATCTCTCGCAGTGAAATTAAAAAACAAATAGCTCAATTTTAACATTAAGATGTGAGCGAATTACTCTCAGTGTTCTTATGAATTTCATTTTGAAGAAATGCCATCTGCTTTTACATGAGATCTCAAATATGCAAACTTTTCGAGGATGTACGAAGGATGAGCAATTTAATTATTCTCAGAGAACTGTATTTTCATTTTCCATCAGGTATTTCCCTGAAATTTGGTTGCCCGTATCTTTCACGGATAGAAAAAGCTTCATGCCAGTTTTATAAAAGCTGTGTCAATCTCATTAACAACAGAAACATCAAAATTTAATTATTCCTTGAAATATATATAATTGCGTGGAATTGCCCAAACATGGTGAGGAATTCGCTACGAAATGGCGTATTGAACTTTGAAGATTTATCAATTCACTGTAGTCATTCAGTCGCGGAATTCTCTGTGATGAATATAAAGGCACTCCATTTGCACTATGAGGAATCTATAAGGGAATAATTATCTTACATATGAATGGACAGAAAGATGAAGTATTTAATGACTGGAATCAAGTGTAAAAATAGAATCTCTAATAGGAAAAGTGAAACGAAATACGAGGATAGCCATATGAGAAATACTGACATAGATACCAAATTTTTTTAATGTCGCCATGAAAAGTATCTAAAAAGTCGCTCCGAACAAATAAAATAGCTTTCAATTCCTTCCGATGTGACTTAATGCCAGGTCTCCATAACGAAAAGAATGAAAAGATGCAACTTTTTATTCCTTACCATATGGAGGTTTCATTCTTTACGTTATGTAACTTTGTAGGAATATTTTTACGTAATCCTGACTCTCCTGAAAATAGATGCAACTTAATATCCTTTACGATAATTAATTTCAGAGCACTGCGAAGAAATTCTGCTTATTCCTCTTCATTTCCTCTGAGCACAATTGTCTTCGGCCTAAGAACTCCCTCTGAGACAACGCAATGATAAAGGGCTTCAAAGAGACTCGAAAGCAATATCCGAAAGCAACGTCTCGGCGGGGGAGAGATTTCTATTAGTAGTCGATTAGAGGGCTCTTAGGGTCCAATCGTCGAGGCCATTAGTCATGGGACCACTTCTCGCAGGATGCAGGGATCCGGAAATGACGCAGTGTCAGACGTGCTTCCCTCGCAAGAAATGGACCCGGAAGAAAGCTCTTCTTAAGATTGATGGAGAGAGCGCCGCACCATAACAACGGCTCATATGTCGGAACTGAAGCGTGCGTACACAAAAATAAGCTGGATTCCCAAATCAACACGCATTTCCACAGATTAAGAGGGGAAGCGCTGTAAGATCGGATAATTCAACACGTAGGAACATTTTTATGGAATCCAGACTCTCTTGAAACCGCAGCTAATGAAGAAACGCTTTCTTTTACATGTGGTGGAATAGGTGGACTGATGCGAAGTAAACGGGCGGATTTATAATTAGGCGCAAAAGGCGCTATCTAAGGGCCTCAACCACATGGGGGCCTCAATAAGACTGCTAAAAATTCTCAGTGAAAATTTTCTGGTTTTTTGTTTCGAGAAATAATTTAGTTTTTGTTGGGTGAGCCTATATATTTACAGGAGATATTAGATAGAGAAGTCCATGCATATAATTCTTTGTTATTTATAGAAAAACTATGCGTTGTAATTCAAAACTTGTTATTATTACTGTAGTGAAGCGAAAGTGGTTTCAATGGGATGTATATTTGCGTATTTTACGAAAACTTTCGATTTTTCGCTCATAATGGCCTCAATCTGTTCTTTGCGCTTAGGGCCTCTGATAGCTTAAATAAGCCCCTGGCTTATTCGTATTTATGTAGATGTAGATGTGAAATTATGTTGGCAACGTTCAATTAAACCATTATTCCATTAACCATTATTATTTAACCATTAACCATATTATGTAACAATTTTTACCATTATTCAACGGTATAAGGAGCTTTAACAGCCGGTTTCGGAGTACCTGAATATACGGGTATGTACACATCCAAAACCGGTCGTATTTCTTTTATCCATATAATAATTCTAGCATAATCAAAATAGGGATTATCAATATATAGCCTCATTCTGTAGCATGTGAGGGCAATTGATAAAGAGAAGGACGCTCGTTTGAAGGAGGCAAGCAAAGGAAGCCTCATTTTTGTGGAGAAACTTAGATCAATGAGATGAGAGTCCAACTTGACCATAGGCGAAACTTTCCAGAAGGAATTCCCGAGGGAGTGTCGCCTACTTCTGGAGTCCGCCCACCTGCGCCCAAAAACTACCCCATTAACAAATGAAATGCGAAAAAGAAAACGCGGAAGAAATTAATTAAAGGCTTTTTCCTGACCAGAATGAAAATCGATTGTTGCGAAAGCGATATATTTCCTACAAATATAAAAAATATATTTCCTACATTTTCCTCTGATAAGCAAAGTCTACTTCTTAACGAAGCGTCTTTCTATATTTATTTCTTCTTCTAATTTTATTTAATAAAGAAATTTAAGAAGACGGCTGCAGCCCTAGTTTATTGTTCACTCCATTTCTCTTCCTATTAATTGGTTTGGTTGTTCCATCGTTTTCTGGATTCCAAGTGGTGAAGCGGAAAGCGATTCCTCTCAATAACAATTGTGAATGCCCATCGACCAAAGCAGGGAATGATATCTCAATCTGTTATTTATCCGGAATGCTGCGATCCCAATGTTTTAAATAGCGCATCGCATGAAACCGGCTAGGAAATGAAATCTGCCTCATTTTACGGAATAACTGAATTTTATTTTGCCGAAAATGTGGGTTAGCAGACGGACCCCATCCGAAGGCATAATACCATATTTATTGAAATATATTTATAACATATCCCTAATAAGGCAAGGAAATTACCCGTTTTGGAATTTCAGTACTCACGTTTTTGTTTTCTGGGAGAAATGAATAAATACTGATCATTTCCTTTATTTTTACAAGAAATTAAGTACTACGAGCTCTACGAAATATACAATTTATTTATATTGTAATATTACTATATTGGAAGAAAGATAAACATTTTTTTAATCTTACTCAAAGACTCGAGAATATTAATTGTATCTCACTCTTATAGATCGTCATTGGATATTTAAATCTACATTGTGATGTTCAGTCAAAAGTGAATGCTACAAATCCTTGTCATATATTGCCCCAAATCTACAAGTGAAACCAAACCTTTGACCTGGTCATCCAACTTAAAACCGCGGAGGTGTTGGCAGGTGCAACATAGGGGCTATAGTCCTCAGTCTGAATCGAGCGAAAGGAATTCCTTAAACCTAACCTAGCTTGAGCTGGTGGTTATGCAAAAGATAGAAATGTAATTACCGAATCACGCACGCGTTGATTCAAATGATTGAGGTTTTCTAAATCGGCTCTCTTCTTCCGGTCACTTCTTAGCCCGCGTGAATGACTTAAGGAGTTCCTCGCATATTTGAGCCGCGCCTCGTTTCCTTGCTATTGAATCCGTTGCCATGTTTTCCCGACAAGTACACAAAAAGCTAACTTCGTAAACAACAGCGTCCGTTTGCGTAGCCTCGGGACGGAGTCGAATCTCTTGGTATTTGCCCGGAGGGGCTTTTGGAGACGTATGCAGCTATCTTCAGAGGGAGGGAGAATCATTTCTAATCATGGGCCTCCATGTAGGCAGATACCCTTAAACATCAGCCATTTCAGCGTCCCCCGCCCGGGGGCCCTGCCAAGGAAGGCAGGTGGGAAGGGAAAACCACAGTCTAAGGGTTCCCAGAAGGGTGGAACAACAGGGATGGGGTTGTTAAGGAGTCGGCTGAGTGAGTGATGTATAGGAGTGGCCAGCACGCGGCCGTAAGATTCCTTAAGCCGGGCAGAGTGCATGGAGAGAGAGATCTTCATTTCCCTTCCTCCGCTCCTGCGGCCCCTCATATTGATTTCCGACGGTGTCTCTCTTAAGAAGGAGCACCTAGTTTACATACGCACCCGTCCACTCCATCCACTCTCGTCTTCGCAATGCCATCCTTCCTCCACATTATGAAACTAACAAGGTTGGGTCGAAAGGGGGGAAATTCTCCTTTATTATCACTCAGTCGTATGCGACAGAAAAGAATGAATCAATCGATTAATTAATGGACTCCTCAACCTTCTCAGAAACAAAAAAATGTTTGGCCCATGAATTTAACGAATTATAAAATCCACCAACTGGCGAGTTACTTTGTGATACTCCATGACGAAAATAAAAAAAACAGGAAAAACTTTTCAACAGAAATAACTGTACAAATATCATACTACTAATATGTACAATTTGTATTGTATATCGTAATATCATAATAACTCAATATATTTCCTAGTACTGTTTACAAGTCATGAAAGCCTACTTTACGTACATTTCTTTTGGAAATTATAATAACTGATTATCCCCGTGTATTTATATGGGATAGCTCATAAAATCAACATTCAACAATTGCCTTGGTCGCCAAAGGGATTGGTTGTTTATTACCGAAAAAGTTTACGAATTTTCCGTGTATTTTATCAAAGTTCTCTCAATTTCGAATTTATATGGATGTTTGACGACTAAAATAAGATTCTATGATCATTTTCCTTTCTTGTGATACTTGTCTCAATTTCGTAGAACAATTGTTTCTAATTTAATTTTGTAAAAGAAACAACCTCTGCAAATCATGAATACGTAGTTTACGTTCATCTCTATGGAAACGTATTATAGGCTCCTGGGTTCGAACCCGGGACTTTACAGAGATGAGAATCGCTTTCCAGATAGTTACAGCATCGTAGAAACACAATCAAGTTTGTTTCAGATACTAGTGAGGACTAACAAACTTAACGTGAGCGATGTTACGTTGGTGAGGCCTCCCGTTGAGTATGCATGTATTGTATGGGCCGATAAGGGTTGTGTTCGAGAATTAGAAAAAGTACAGCGAAAGGGATGCGTTTCGTAAAAGTTTGTTGCGACAAATCAGTGAGTGTTACTGAAATGCTTCAGAACGCAGTATGGGAATATCTAGAAGATTTTAACAAAGGCTTCATTTACTTGATAAGTTCAGAGAGGGTAAATTCTTAGAAGATGTAGCCGATATTACCCGGCCTCCCTGTTACATAGACCGTTCTGATACTAACTGATAAACCATAGAAATATATACTAGAGCGAATCGATTCAAAAATCCACTTTTTTCGCGAAGGTAATCGATTATGGAAATAGAGACATGGCACATTCAACCCCTGCCACACGCCGAAAGGCGGCTTGCACTGTCCATATTGTGATGTAGATTTAGACATTACACAGTGAAAAAGATTAACAACCTAGACTGTTTGGGATACCCTCAATGACTAATCTTTGAAAATGTTTCTAACAGAAAATGTTAACCTATGCGATTAGGCAATTAGCACCAATTACATATCCATGTAATCTATCGCCTTATTCGTAATGTACATTTCAGTAAGTTTCATTGAAAATTAAAACTTTGAAAACAAATATGCCCCTATGGGCAGGCGGTCGAATTATCCATCATCACCGAAATTATACAATTCTACACTCTTGCATGAAAAAATCTATGCATTTACTGAGACACTTCACCAAACTATTTTAAACTATTTAAACTCTCGCCCGCCTTTCCTCACCTTTCATGGAATATTTGACATTTAATCGATAAGAAAGAGCAGCCATTGAGGGAAAAATCAGTCAAATCTAATTAATCTACTACCTTAATTGGAATCAGTGAAACATTGATTTGAAAAAAAATAAAAAATTCTTATATTAGGGGAAACTAAAACTTTTAAAATGGAGTGATTAAGAAAATGTCCATAATTTTATATTCAAATCTTGGAGCAACATTAATCTATATATTTTATTACGGTAATCGTCTATTTAAAGATAATATTTTCAATCCAGAGATTTTCTTCCATCATCATCAGTGTTGCATGATGTAGTAATGTACTCCACTTTAATAAAGGACAATGCAATAACATGTGAGTAAATATGTACATAAATGAATCGCCTTGCAAGTAGGGAGTATGGTATCCCACGAGACCTCTCAACAATGCCAATGTTCCTTTCGTAAATTACGTTAATGACACAATTCATTAAGTTATTATTACCATTAAATTTGATATTTTTTATGTATAAAAACGGAATCTATTATACTTATTTTGTTTATAAGTCAATTTTGTTATTTTAAAGTTGTAATAACTCTTAAAATGATAAACTTCAGTAATATAGCTCAACATAGCTTTTCATTCGAGATTACTGTTGATAGCGTTTGATCCCCGAGAGAGACTACCAATTTTTCACAGAATTCGCAACGAAGTAGTGCACACTGGTCGATTGAGACGATAGATCAAGCGTAAATTTAAGCAAAAATCTAGCGCAGAAATAGAATGTTTCTTGTTATTATTTAAATACCATTTCAACCATTCAAAATCTTTCGTTGAATTTTGGTTCAGTCATGATCATTTTGTTTTCGCTATATACATTTATTTCAGCATCGATATGCATCTTTTACATTACGTAAAGAGGGGAAAGCTACGTTTATATTTGTGGCGTAACCTTGAAATTGCTCGATTCCCCAAGGAATGCACAAAAATATCGGAGGAACTCACACCACCGTCAATTCCTTTAATTTTCCAAAAGCTGACTTTTTGCTACGAAGGAATGGACACGAATGTAATTTTTTCTATTAGGCCTTTTTCAAAACGGAAAGTTAACTGAAGTAGAAATTATTATGAAAGCGTCCAAATCTGAGAAACTAAACCTTGAAAATAGAATTCCAGAAATTAATTAGCTCTTACTAAGGTGCTCAATTTTTTTTCCTCGTGACATAGTTAATTGTTCACTCTTCAAACAGCCAATAAAATTATGGACATTGAAAATACTGCAGAATATAATCTTTCGATGGATTATAAATATTTACCCAAACATCAACGTAAGAGAAGCCCGCAGAATGATTTCGCGTCAGTGAAAAGCGAATTTAATTTTATTTGTACAATTTATTAGCATGTTTAGTGCCGTTCTAAGGACCGCATTCTCAGCCGGAATGTAACGTAACTTTCCACGCATTGTACGCGCCGTACAACCCCATTCCAACCAATACTACTTCAATTATATTTCCCCCACGCATTCCCATCGCCCCTCCGCATTCCTCTTCCTTACAATATCAAACTTTCTTATCTCTTAAATGCTTTCGCTTCAATCAGAACCCCTTTCTTGCCATAGTTGTGAGTCAATGGGGGGCGCAGCCAACTCCGATTGGAGCCCCCATAGAAGATGTGCTCCTTTGATGATCAACGGGGGGCATTCCTTCCCCCGAATCCATTTCCTTTACGAACCATTCCTGCATATCCTCCCTTCCTCAACCTCCTAAGATTTTTGGTTCAAAATACTCATTCAGTTTTTAATAGTCATTGCACAGACATCCTCTTATACGAAACTGTCGCCGCCTAATGCCCTTTTTAAATCATTCTTCCTTTCGCTTATTATTTTCACTGCTGACGTAACTACGGTCGAATTCTTGAACACGTTGTTCACACTTTTGTTAGATATTTTTCTTTCTTAGCTGAAATTCGCCTTCGATTTTTTCCGATAATGATTAATACACTGAGATCAATGATCATCCATATCCCATTGTATTAATTCCCCCAATCAATCATTCTTTAACTACCAACTTAGCACAGCTTCTTCGGAAATATTCTTATGAAACTGAACGTCAGTTTCGGCTGCAGCTATGTGTGACATAACCTACGCGACGTACGACTCCAAGGGCAATCAAGCTAAGCAACGCTAATTCTAGGTATTTTTTTGAGTTAATGTATAAATTGTAAGTATTTAGCATGTTCTTTTGTTATTGTATTTAGCAAATAGTGTTTTTCTTTTCTTTTTCTTTTTATTTTATTTACTAATATTCTGTGTTTGTATATATGTATTGTGGTGTAGTTCGAGTTAACAGTTAAATAATCATGGTGTTTGTAGTAGTTTTAGATTATCTTGTAAACTATACCTGTGTATATTATAAAGTAGCGTAGTTTGCAAACTAATGTAGTTAATATAGGAGGTGGTTAGATATAAATGCTCTGCAGTGGTGTAACTTTTTTTTCTTATTCTATTCTGTGATGGCCTTCCACGAACTAACGCCTAAACACTGATTTTAATTGTTTTTGTTGGTTGTCTATTGCAGGGTAGGTTAGGGTCGGCACCTGAATTTGCGTCACACTGCGGTAGTATTGTTCAATAAATATGGGGCAGTTAAATGAAAACCGAACACCCGCTACAAAGTGGCAATAGGCTTTGTTTCATTCAAAAGTAATTTCCAAAATTGTTAATACATTTATCCCACTGGGAGATGAGGCAATCAATTCCAGTCTTGTAGAAAGAGGTAGGTCGCCGACGGATCCACAACCTCACCCACTCTCGCACTTCCTCGTCCGTATGAAACCGACGTCCACGAATGTCTTTCTTCGCCAGAAATGTGGAAGTCACAAGGTGAATGATCTGGGTTGTGCGGAGGATGCTGAAGTGTTTCCCAGCTAAATCTCTGAAGCTTATCCCTCATCAGATTGGCAGTGTGGGGATGGGCGATATCATTCAAAAGGATTATTCCGTCTGACAGAATTACAGGGCGTTTTGACTTTATGGTGCGTCACAGTTTTTGCAACGTGTCTGCATAGAGCTTCGCATTGGTTGTGGCTTTCGTCTGCACCCACGCTCTAGGAAGTCGACAAGGAGAGGAGGGCCCCTGAAGTCGAAGAAGAATGTCATTATGGCTTTACCGGAATTCGTATGGACAGCTTTAGATTTCTTTGGCGGGGGAGAATTGAGGTGTTTCCACCGTTGGCTTTGCCGTTTCCTCTCGGACTCCACGGTGGTGGTGGCACCACGTTTCTTCCCCTGTGACGATACGTGACAGGAACGCATACTCTTCCTCGTGGTACCGCTGCAAATGACTCCGACATGCAGCCATTCTGTCAAACTTTTGTCCCTCCATCAGCTGATGCGGAACCCACTGCGTGCAAATTTTTCGGAACTGCAGGTAATTCTCGATAATGGCATTCATGGAGCCATGGTTAATGCCGACCTGAACACGAATTTCTTCCTCAGTGATCTGTCGGTTTTCCCCGATCAGACCATCAATCCGACATCAGGCGTAATGGCTCCATGGACCTGTCCCGGGCGCAAATCGTCTTGCAGTGATGTTCGCGTCCTTCGCAGAATCTCTTCTGCCACTCGTGTACACTTTTCAGGGACATACAGGGTTCACTATACACAGCAGATATGCGGTGATGAATTTCGCGTGTTCCAGTACCCTCAGCCACTAAGAAACGAACCACACCTCTCTACTCTTCTTTGCTTGCCTTCATCTCCAATGCTGGACGAACAAAATTTTCACTGTTCTCTCCTCCAGAGCAATAAAGAAACAGCTGTGCGGACCTGTGCGTTTTCACTGTGAATTTCTCCTACCCTACAGATGTCAGTACCGATACTTAATAACTGTGTTGCCAACTTTTGCGAGGAATGTGTTTTATGGTGGGTGTTCGATTTTCAGTTGACTGCCCCTTATACATAATAAATTTAAGTCATTTACTTTGTTAAGTAATCGTGGTGATGAAATATCTCAGCAAAAACGATTGCATTATATATATATTTCTATCTTTAGATGTGCATTTGCTCGATTATCCATCTCTCTTCGACTTTATCTCTTTAGCGATATTCACTCTCCTCCTTCTCATCTAAGTCGCGCTCAATTAAGAATTAACACGAACTGTTTCACTCAGATCATGCATATTTCATGAATTTGGGTCGCTATCACTCTGAAAGCCCCTCCAAACAGCTCAGTGAAGCGCAATCGATTAATAAGTTTAAATTCCTATTGATTCAATGTTTTCAACCTAAGTTCTTGAATACTGTGTGTATATCTTTACGTAATATTTCTTTCCTTAAGTAAACTTTCAGTAAACCTACGCTTTTTCGTTTATATATGTGTACGACCGCCTGTATATCGTACTCGTATTATTCTTATACCTTTGCCCTTAGGTGGCTTGCTACATGTGGCATGGTGGCATTTTAAACATAATTAAAATTACAGATATTATTATTATGCATCTTGTCCGTTTATTGTCAAACTATTGACATAATTACTATTATCTATGATTATTATTATTATTATTGACTGTATTTATAAGACCATTTATTGTACTGAAATATAAACTGCATGTAATTAACTCAGTGACTCATTTGAGGAAAGGATGAGTTATAATATTTGAATATGTTTGATGATTTTTCTTTATGGTTGGTTATTAAGTAATCGTTAAGTAATTAAAGATAGTATTATTTTAAAAACTATTATTAGTAGTATTAGTATTATAAAAATAGATTACAAACTCAGAATCCATTAATAAATGTTCTGCTCAATGGTTAGAGCAGTCGCCCGGAAGACCGAAACCCGGAAGGTTCGAGTGCCGGTCCAGTCAGACTTTTCTCATGCCCCCTTCTCCAGGAGAAAAGGGGAAACTAGGGTTCTAGGGTTCAATGAAACCCTAGAAAATTTTGAGTTTTACAAACAGGTGCGATAACAAAGAATATGACTTATAATTATAAGTATAATTACAGTGCTACATACAAGGAGACAGCAAAAACGCTGCTTATTCAAATCGTAGAAACTGCTTCAAAGTCAATGTGAAGGTAAATCAATGTGTAACACGATCGGACGTGTGGCATCTTCAATACGCCACGACTGCGATATCCATTCCAATATCTAAATTAATAATAACCTTCGAAGATGTTAATTACAATTAAGGAATGCACAAAGTCTTACACGGATGCATTAACAGAGCTGCCAAATTAAATTTCATAAAACTGACATACTTTATACACGAGCGCGCCCACTCTGGGGATAAAATGCGTTGTCTGAGAAACCATTCCGAGACGACTCATTTCTCTTCTCACAGATCAGTTTTGGCGCTACAGTTTGAGTAAATGCAACTTGTGACCAACAAAGAGTAATTCTTTATAGAAAATACAAATGTATTTGTTTTATCATTTCCTTAATTTATCTCTGATATAGTATAATTTAAATCTATTCTTTTAGTGCCGCTTACAGAAGAGTTTCCGATCGCTGATTGATGACTGTGAAAACTGATTTTTATCCTAAAATAAAAATTTAAGTTGGTATCGAAAGTTTTTAATAACTCCGGAATGGGTATTTTTTTAAGTCCGGTTCATTCTTCGTCAAACAGCAAATTTCATTTATACAGCGCTATCCCGAACTTGGAATGTTTCAGAATTCTAACGACAAATTCGAGAGGAATTCGTCTCAAACTTCCTCTCCATTCCAAGTAGTACATGTGCCCAGAAAAACAGAGTTCGCTGCTTGCACGCCATCTGTTGTGCGCTCAAGTCATCTCTCGCTCTGGAAGCAACTCTTGCGTGTAACTTATTTGCAATAACTTGGCGAAGACTCGTTTATCAATTAAGCAAACTGGGCCAATCTGTCTTAGAAGGGAAGATAACGCTTACCAATACAGAACACGCTTTTAATTTAATATCAGAACCAATAATGTTTTTATCCGAGTCTCGGATTAAATTATATCTGAACTATAGAGGAAATCGGATTAACGAAATATAGGAGACCGACATTTCGCATTTGCAGAATTTGTTGAAAACATATTACCTCTTTAACGCAACTCACTGCTTTGAACTCTATAGATAAGGAATAACAAGTGTGAAAAATAGTGACACTAGTCGTGTCGCTATTTTTCACACTTGTTATTCCTTTGGGATTTTCCGTAGGTTTTCAATCTACAAAGACACCTTCCTTTCCTTTAATCTATAGATAAGATTATTTTATAGTCTACTCAATTGAAATGCCATATTAAGTGTATGAACTTCTAAGCAACGGAGACATTGATTACGTTAACTTAGCTGTCTTTAATTCGCTTTTTAAATTAGCTGTTTTTAATAACTGCAAAATTCATTTTTAAATTTCAATAATAATAAATGTTTATTTCGTCACGATTACATTCATGAACGCAAAACAAGATCTGTGTTGAATTGGTGACATTTCGAACGGAAATTAGGAAATAATAAACGTTCACAATCTCACTCATCTTTTTCCTATGTTACATTCAAGTATTAAAATAAATGTTTGGGTGGATTACATAAATACACATCTGTTGAGGTAACGCAACTGTTTAAATGGAATGCTATCACTTGAAATTTACAAGGAAATTGACATTGTATAACTTTTCATGCATATATTAATTCGAAAACATCGGGGACTTACAGTTTTACATGTACATAAATACCCTTCAAGCCGCCTTTCGGCGTGTGGCACGGGGTGTACACCAATATTTTGCGCCCCGCATTAATCTGCGCCCTGGGCAGGAGCACTAGCTCTCACTACGACTCTGGTTGTCCCCTTATATCACGAAAAACAAGAGAAAATATTTCTCCAACCGTAAAAGCGTAAGAAATCTATTTTTGGCAATTTGTGGAGCGCAGTTTTTACATTTTGTTCTCAAATTTATCGAATCCGCGATGCATTTGCGATGGAATCGAGTGGCTCGATCTTGAGACCATATTAAAGGGACGCGCACGAATCCTCTTAACCTGAAAGCCGATTATGAGTTGCTAAGGAACTTGTAAAGCCCGTTTCCCTATCGAACCTCTTAAAACTTCCTCAAGTATCGAGTGATGTCTTTTTTGCTCGCCCTGTTGTGTTAGCCGAAACTTTTTAGAATCGCCGAAGTTGAGAAGCAGGATTAGGGGACGCAGGGAGGCGAACAGAAAACACGAATGAAATGTGTTGTCTCTAAAAATGATAAGCGCTTTTCCCTCGACTGCCATTATTGGAAGAATATACAGTGATACCTCAGCTAACGAGTGACCCTAACAACAAATATTTTGGCTAATGAAGATTTTTGCTGTTCTCCGGAATCTTTTAACGAATATAGATTCGGTTAACGAATGGTTTAGTGGATGCGCTTGATAACATAAATCAGCAAAAACGGTCGGACCATTTACATTAGTACCCCTCAAGCCGCCGTATAGCGTATGGCATGGGGTGTGAAAACACCGATCCTGTTAATAAGCAACCTTTTTGGTATTCCTAACACTGTCAGGAGAAAGAGACTAGTAATAGCTATCCGTTCTTGCTAAAATCTCGCGAAATCTATTTGTCACCTGGTCTCGGAAAGCGCTCGCTGAGTACGAAGATATCGCGTATTCAGTCGTGAAAATCAGTACTTAAAATATCTGGAATGCCTTGTCTACCAACCCAAATGGGTCAGGTTCAAGAAAGCAAGAAGTGAGATGCCTGATAAAATCAATTTTCAGCTAACGAGGATTTTCGTTAACGAATTCGATTCCGATACGAATTATCTTCGTTAGACGAGGTATCACTGTACATGCGCAAACATTTTAACACGAAATGCCGGTAAAAGCGAACAGCTGAATTGAACCGTTCCGTCTCCAGCAACATTCGATGTTTGTCGGTTAAACGAATCAAAGGTTAACAAGAGAACATTTCGTGGCCCAGAGAAGAAAAAAATCTCCACAAAATTATTCGGATAACACGAAACGTAATTTACAGCGGCATTTAAAAAAATTTACATTTGAATGTATTTGAAACTTTTAAAAAATTTTAATACGATTTAACATTTAATTTACAAAATTTGAGTTCACGTGATTATAGATTTTTTTATTTCATTTGCCAAAATAAATTTAACCAAATGATTATTTTCAATATGAGAGACAATAAATAGATCAATCTACGGAACTCAAAAAGACTGGTTGCGTTATCAAGGAATTCGGTTTACATGAAATTCGATTAAAGCGAAATGTATAGGCCTACATGGCCCCCTACATTTAGTAGTAACCGATTTTTACTGTAAATAGAATACAAATTTGCAGTATAAACCATAGGATTCAATGAAAGGCCCGTTCGCGTAATTTTAATTTACGTTTTTTAGACCCCATCGAGAAATTTCGAATCAAAATGAGCTCTAAATCCCAGCTTACACACAGGAATTCGCAGCCTTTCACTCCTTTATCCATAGATTCATCAAAATACCCATATTTTCCAGCGACTTCCATAAGGAACTGAATACCGCCCGTACAGTTGCTAATAATAATGGTTTTAGACCTGCTACTAGTGATGGACGAATAGTAAGTACTCGTTACTCCCTTGGATCCGAAGTAACGAGTACTCATTCCCAGAAATACTCGACTACTCGCTTGGAGATCATCGACTGTTCGCGAGTAACTACTCGGGAGATCAAGTAACTGTTTCGTTCCTTCGGTACTCGAATCCGAAGTAACGAAAGTTCCGATATTCTCTACTTTGGGTTCGTTCAGTGGCGTTGTTGTAATCTTAAATTGTTGCATTGGTTACATTGCACTTAGAGGTCTAGCAAATACGTTTTCACTGTCAAGCACTAATAGTTAAAACTGCAACTCGAATTATGTATTCTATTATCATAAAATTATGTTAATACTGTTGGGAGGAATAAAAGTACATTAAAATATTTGTATCAACCCTTATGTTTTAAAAATTCATAAGAAACATATCAAACATCTATCGTACTTCAAAGTTAATGTAGGAATATATCCACAATTTTATTTTACTTAATATCGAATACGTGGATAAAAACATGGAATAGGAAGAGAATAATATTTTTCTATCGTAAGCAAAAATTTAAAAATATAGTTTTTTAAATGTGTAGTTAATTGTAATTATTTAAAACCAACCTTAAAACAGAAAACCCCCGGTTTTAAATTACGATGTACAAGACGAGCACTTAAACGTCCATCATAGGTTTTGAAGGCTAGGGAAATCAGATTTTCGAGGTTAGCATATTGTTTGAAAATAAAATACAATTTTTCACCTACCGCAGTATGTCATGAGTTCAACAGTAGCTGGTACTTTTGTTATAAGAAAAGCATTGCAGCTTTAAAAAAATGATATTAGGCACTTCCCAGTAAAACAGATATACTCTGAGAAAAATTTTTAGACGATTTTTGCACATTGCGAACATTGAAAAGATGTACGTACTANTGTATTTTTAAGTTATAAAATGCGAAATTACTTCTAAGTAAAATACATTAAGTTTAATGATTAAACAATGAAAATAATAGACTAAGACCAACAACTAACGAAGACTATTATAAAAACTAATAAATCTCTTATGTGTAAGTTCCTACGATTACCTCAAACCAGAATATTGAATGCATATCCATTCAGTAAGTACTCAAATACAAAGATACTACTCATTCTACGACCACTGCATAGTGAATGAGTAACAGTTAAGTACCGAAGTAACTACTCATCCAACGATACCTACAGCCATCGAACAAGTGACGAATACCTGAGTAACTACTCAAAAGAATAAAAGTACACTAAAATATCTGTATCAACCCTTATGTTTTAAAAACTCATAGGAAACATATCAAACATCAATAATACTTCAAAGTCAATGTAGGAATATATCCACAATTTTATTTTACTTAATATCGAATACATGGATAATACCATGGAACAGGAAGAGAATAATTTTTTCTATCGTATGCAAAAATATAAAAATAGAGTTTTTTTGTATTGTGTAATTAATACATACGGCAGTATGTCATGAGTTAAACAAAAGCTGGTACCTTTGTTATAAGAAAAGCATTGCAGTATTTAAAAATATGATTTTAGGCACTTCCCAGTAAAACAGATTTACTCGGAGAAAAATCATAAAAGATACTTATGAATTCAATTATTTAATCAATGTTATAATTATCATTATCAACAAGTAAGTTCTGAAAATGGAAATTATTCCCTGCAATATTATATACTTAAAAGTTGATGTGTAAACTAGCTCATGGTCTTATATATAAAAATATTTTGGAAAATGATTTATGAAGATGATCATATATCAATATCCTAATGAATCTACTGTGAAAATTATTGCAAAAGATGAACGTGCATTTTATAATTGACTTCCAAATGATCTTCATTCCCAAATGTGGTTTTAAGTGTAAAACCTTCAAAAGTAAGTTTTGTGTCTACATTTAGTAAAAGTATAAATAACATCATTGGTGTTTTTCCGCTCTGTAAGGCTACTCATTGAATACAGCTCCAGTTTTGAGGCATTTCTAAAACACACCTTCGGCCGTATTCACGAAGCCCTAAAACTCGGTTTATGTACCGAAAATGGCCGCTAAGCAGGGTTAGCTAGCTAGTCCGTATTCACGAAGGCGTATTAAGGGTCCTATGACTTAACTTAACCTGACTTAGCTAAACCTGCAATTCGTCGAATTAAAATAGAGCTTAAGAACGCGCGGCCGACATCTTGAAAGAAGTTCTCATTCTGTGCTACGGTTTGTTTACAAGTTGAAGAGTTAATATGTAGCAGTTCGTTGTAGTTTCCATCGATTATTTCGCCGCTGTCGAGATTTCCAATCTTTGGGTAAGTTTTTTATATTATATTACTAAGTTATTTATACTATTAGTTTTATGTTAAAGTCGTTCAAAACGTAGTTGAATTTCTTGCAATAGAACAGTGTGATAAATTAAGTCATGCCGNCAACAACTAACGAAGAATATTATCAAACCTAATAAATCTCTTATATGTAAGTTCCTACGATTAGCTCAAACCGGAATATTGAATGCATATCCATTCGGAATGTACTCAAATACAGAGATAATACTCATTCTACGACCACCGCAATCCGAACAGTGAATGAGTAACGGATAAGTACCTAACTACTCATCCAACGATACCTACAGCCATCGTGATCATCGAACAAGTGACGAATACCTGAGTAACTACTCGAAAGTAACGAGTACCTACTGGAAGAGTACCGATTACAGGAAAGTACCGATAGAGCCCACCACTACCTGCTACTGTATATTAATAAATGAATTATTTATCATTTGTATTTGGTACGGAATAGAGAAATGTGTATCTTTTATTCACTTTTTTTCAGTTTTTTTCATGGCTGTGATGATATGAAAGCTAATGAGGTAAGAATTATGCTGAATATAGCATTAATTAAGGTTTCTCCTTATGCAATATTATGAAAAGTAGTCATTGAACTTTACTAACGTGGGCTTGTTCTGCTTATAGCATTCTGGCTCAGTGAGAAACGCAAGGGCAAACTACCTCACTCCTCATTTTGCCTGGTAAGCCTCATTTCTCTCTCAAGGTAGCATGTTAGAGGGGATGAGATCCCAACCGGCCTTTGGGCTGAATACTTTACAGACCCTTCCTCTCTCGTCAATAACCTGCTCGTTAAGGAGATGAGAAAACTTACTCTCCATTCCATTTTTACTTCTAATATAGTAATAAAATTATGATATTTTTATCAAATTTCCTTAATGACTTGTACATCACTGGAACAAAAAACTTTGATCCTTTCTTTGCGATAGTTAAGATAAAGTTGACCAGTCGAAAATAAAATTCTTGTGGAAACTGCAATGTATATCTTCTTTCTCTATTGAGTCCCACCAAGATAAGCTAGAATTTATCGGTTATATACAAAGTTTACCCTGATTGATACTGGAATTAATATAATCAAATAAATGACTGTGAACATATTTACATTGGCCCGAGAAACAGAAACATTTCCACAAGGTACACTGATCATCAGAGAGCTTTCCTAAATAACTTCTCTCAAAGGTGACACTTTGCTGAGCTTTTGTTAGACAAAAAATCGCCATTCAGACTTCTTACCCTTGTCCCTACATTTCTGTACTAGTGTACACAAGTTGAATATGCTAGAAAATTTCCAGATAATCCACCATCTCTACCATTCCCTTTCTCTTACCAATTACCTCCGAGAATCTTCCTTAACTTGCCTTTTCCCTTTATTACTTTCTCTCCCTCAACTCACTTAAATAACGACCAAGTATGAATGCATATTGTTTTCTTACTTTTGTATCCTTTTCTTTCTTTTCCTTTGAATAATATATAAGCTGTTACCTTTTCCATTTTTTGTACACTATGATGGTGTGACCAAACACCGAAACCATGGAAGTCTAAGTATATAACACGTGAACAGTATATTGTATTACTTTAAAAAACTGAGGAAGGTTATTATATTAAACAAAAGAATGAGATAAAACTGTTAAATTGAAGTCTGAATATAAACAAGCTAAGAGTACAAGCAGAAGGTGGAATAGTAATGGTGATTAAGGCAGGCCGAGCTATATTCTGAGAACGTCAACCCTTCGTTTCTTAGCGACCAAAGTGAAGTTGTTTTCCTTTGGGCCTCCCCTTCCATTTCCTCTTTATCTCCTCAGCCCGTCTTTCGCCCGCCAACCCACACCACCTACAACTTTGACTAAACTCCTTAGCAGAGAATCATCCCTCCCCCATTGTGCTTTATCTCTGATGTTGCTTCCATAATCCTCCAGGCGCTGCATACCTTCCTCTACAGCTCCATATCCTCGTCGCACTAACTTTTTCAGCAGTTGAGCAAATTACGGCTCCAGAAATGAAATACTAACTCCGAAAGTAACTCTCTCGGCCAATTTTCTTTCCGCTAGAGGCGCTGTACAATTTTCGGATTTACTTCCGACTCGACTTACAGCTTCTATTGGCTGTATCGAATCCCGGAAATAAATTCAAAACACGAAGGAACGTAGAAATTTTATTTCATAACCTACTTACTTTGATAAGGAATTCACCATGACTTACATCGATATTACTGTACTTCATTGCATACTCTGGAGTCCCGCTAATCCAAACACCGATAGTCCGAAATTGCGGTTAATTCGAACAGACTTTTCGGAAATTTTAAAATATAGTTTCTGGCTGAATTTTAGGTAAAAACAGAACAAAATCAAAGTAGAAACACAGAAAACCCACTCTTTAATAAGGTCTTAAAATAGTATAGTACAAAACTACCCTATTTCGGATAATTTACCCTATTGTATGAAATAAGAAAATTATTGCGTTACGAAACTATAAATAACAGTTTTGCAGTAATAACAAAAGTTGCGAATAATTCGAAAATTTTCAAATCCGAAGAGTCCGGTCCCTATTATTCAGGACTTAGCGGGACTCTACTGTATGTATTACTTTGTTTTATCGTCGTACCTTGAAACAACGAGTATGTTTATTCCCAAAATTTCAGAATTTTGATACTAAAATTACTTCATTAATATAGGAAATCGTTTATAAAATCTCACAGATATTTTAGATCGGAACCTTTTTTCGTCGAAATGAAGCATTTACCATACAGCGAAACCGCCGCACTTGATTGGATATTTCCCACATATAAACATCGGAATTGAAAGAAAGGAAACCGATTTGTAAGTCCATAAATCTCAGCAGAATATATCTGATTTTTATTTGCTTTTGACGCAATTCAAGAGAAGAAAAAATACACCAAAATGTAAATATTTGATTTAGAGAGAAGAGTCCTCAAAAGTTTCCCACCTCTGATCAAGAAAAACTGTTTGCTTACATTTAAATGTGGAGCTTCAATTTGATTGCAGCTTTTCAAAATCACTCGTAAAGGGTTTATTTACCTTTTCCGCAAATAAAGTGCGAGATCTTAAAAGTTAAATCAACTTAGATCGACCTTTTCGACCACCTTCTTGAAAATGACTATGCAGGCATTACACAAAAGGAACGACTGAATTACAGAAAGCCCCTCCGTTTTCCCAGGAACTTATTTACCTCTATATTTCAAAAGGAGTACGGTGCGCCTTTTTTGCCGTTTATAAAAATTTACGAATGAGTAATTAACGGCCTAAAATTGGTATTTCTACCCACGAAAACCGTATTAAGCCAGAGCAATTGCTTTCATTAATATATTTTTTAGTTCTCCCACGCGATGGTTTGACACAATGTAGAATTAATTAAATGGTTACATATGATAAATTTACGTTTATGCATTTATGACACGTCTCTAGAGAAAGCATGACCCAAAGAGATTACAGAGAGCAAATTGAGATGCGAGATTCGATAATGAGAGCTCTCAAGAAATCATTAAACACCCGAAACTCCATAATATTAAATTTGAATCCCTCTTTATAATTAAATCGTGGCTGCATTTCCAATCTTCAATTTTATTCCCCAATTCTTTGCATATGAGCGTCATAAGCAGCGAACGGAAAATTCACGAGTAATAGTGCAAACGATTTGAAATGCATTTCTATTACGATACATAATTACGATAAGGACTTATCTTCTATCCTATTGCATTAACTATAATCTCAGGAAAACAATTTTACTATATATTTATGTTAAATATTATTTTTTTGCTTTACTAACAGCTTCTAACCGGATTTATTTCTTCTTCTTTGGTTATTTTTTTTTTTTAAGTCGATTCCAACGCACTTGAAAAGCATGAAGATGAATGATCACCTAAGTAAGTAATTAACATTGAAAACGTAAGTAAAAGCGTAAACTATATTAAATACAATTAGGTCTATTTATGCGATCATATCACGTCCGTCTATTAAAAAATAATTCAAAATTATATGAAATAATCACTGTTATATTATCTTGTTCAATTCCACATATCAAAGAGATACAATGACGTAAACATTTTTCATGTATCACCTTCCTTCTCAGAGAAAAGAACTTCTGCAATTAAATGTATCCTGGAATGTGGAACAGAGAAGCGCGAGGATCGACTGCTAAACATTTCTTCAGAGTGGAAATGACAATTTTGACCGCCGGCGAATATTAGAGCTCATAAATATTTCATGGACAGCGCGCCTTTACCCTAGAAAGCGAAATAAATAATTAATTTTTGGGGCTCAAATAATAATTTCGAGTTTCGGTCGAAGCAAACCAGAGTTCATTAGTCTTTGCAAACTTGCCTTCGTAAAGGAAACGTTGACTAGAAAATTCCGTCAACCACGAAAACCCAGGAGACTTAACGAAGGAAATTTCTCATAGAATATGGCGTAGGTATCCGCCCTTCCCCTTATCTCCGCCTACAGTCGCCTTCATCTCATCTTCATCTCAGCAGACTACCAACATTAGCCCATTCACCCTCCAGCTTCAAACTTCTGCTTTGGACTTCTCCGAACACACCTCCAACTCCTGGCGTTCTCCTTACGTGCCTTCCACACACTTCTGACTTAACCCTCTCCTTATCATGCCCTCCCTTCTTCGTCCCTTTTATGTAAAAGACCTATAGGAAAGCGCCCCTCTAGCATGACGAGCCATCTCTAGAGAAGTTTCCTTCCAAAGGATATGAGGAAAAAAGGCCCGCTTTCATCTTGCGCCCCCTTCTCTCTTAATGCGGGCTCACGCGCAGGCGCATTGCGAGAAGAAACTTACCTCCGACTGTTTCGCCAACTATACGTACATATTTGGACTAAAATTATTATAATATAAACAAAATGGATTGTCTAGGCTTAAAAATAGAAAGATGTCGCTTTAACAGCATCTCTACCACAGGTCCATTTCCCCAGATCTCGTTTTTAAAATCGCAGACGTGGGAAGTTTGGAAGATGTCGCGGTAAAGTATTTCTGAAGAAATAATTTTCTCTGAAAGGTAATATTTTTTGTTTTATCTCTTTTTCTACAGTTTTTTCTGCTGAAATTTCGCGATCTGCTGCGATGTTCCGAATGATCAATTCCATAGTTCGGAGGTGGGGAAACTGCGACCGTTTCGGGCGTTCAGTGCGGCCTGCGCCTCCAAAACAAACGAAATTAGTTCATTTTGTCTCCAAATACGGTTTATCATGGGTCAAGTGAAAATAAAATGGAAAATGAAGGAGCGAGGAAACGTCGAACTTTTAAAAACCACAATACTTATTGCAACCATAGTGGCATGACTCCAACATGTCTCTATAAGTCGAAACCATGTTCGTCTTAAAATAAATTTCGCGGTTTGTAAAAGTTCTCTTTTTCTTGTTCCATCATGGAGTCCTAATTCGAAGTCTTGGCCTAAACGATTGATCCTAAGATGGGAAATATTCTGATGAGGTTTACTAAGCAACTAAAATCTTTCTCCTTTGCATTTTAATCATTAACTAGTAAACGCCTCCGTCAAGCATGACGGAACTTAATTTAGATTAAAATATATCTATTATCGTATATATCCGGTCCTCTTAAGCGCAAAAAACTCCGTGGTAAGATTATAATAACTCAATATATTTCTTACCATTATTTATAATATTTATTCTACTGTTTTCAAATCATGATAACCTACTTTATGTACATTTCTTTTGGAAATTATACTAACTGATTATCCCCGTATTTTATCAAAGTTCTCGCAATTTCGAGTTTATATGAATGTTTCGCGACTAAAATAAAATTCTACGATCATTTTCCTTTCTTGTGATACTTGTCTCAATTTCGTAGGACCATTGCTTCTAATTCAATTTTGTAAAAGAAACAACCTCTGCAAACCATGGATACGTACTTTACGTTCATCTCTTATGGAAACGTATTATGGGCTCCAGGGTTCGAACCCGGGCCTTTATAGAGATGAGAATCGCTTTTTTGATGGTTACAGCATCGTAGAAACACATTGAAGTTTGTTTCAGATCTCTAAGTCAAGCCGTTTCTGAGATAGATAGGGGGACGGACAGATTTATATATATGAATTAATTTATGTATTTTCATGACCATAGATCGTAAATAAGCTAAGTGGCCGTCATTTATGGGGGGAAACAAAAATAAAACACCCAGCCTGGTATTCGCCCTAGTCGAGAGGAAAACCTCCCGAAGGCAGTGCGTCATTTCATTACAAAATCTAAACAAACCTCAACTTACAATTGCAAACAATTTACATGGTAAGCTAAGTCATTTACAAGTTATTTAAATCTATTTACATAATTTCAGGTAACACTTTGGTAATAATGTTAACTACATAATAATAAATAAACTTAATTTACAGAGTAAAATATGAGATTACATCTACATCTACATAAGTACCCTGCAAGCCGCCTTCCGGCGTGTGGCAGGGGGTGTAAACACCAAGAGTAGAATTACTTCTTTAATTTATTATTATTGCGTATCGTTCGCGGAAAAAAAGAGTCCCTAAAACGACTTGTCCTCGCGTCTATTTCTCTTATTTTACGCTCACTGTCGGATCGGGCAAAGTAGCAGGGGGGTCGCATAATATCAATTACGTCATCCGAAAATGTATTTCCTCTGAATTTATCTAACAATCGCAGCCTAGCTTCTAATCTCCTTTCTTTCAAGGATTCCCAACCTGAGATTACGAGAGTTTACATGTATCTTTTAATACTATTCTCAGTTTACAGAGTCATAGTCTTTTTAATTGTATATATGAAAACATTGTAGGAAGGGGAAAAGGATTCGAATACTTCTTCAGGTAAATTATTCCATTCTGTTATTCCTTGATTCAGAAATTAATATTTACAAATATCTATCGTTTTCTCAAGTGTGGAAACTATTTATGATGTCTTTAATTCTAATTTTCAATTCTTTCATGGAAGGCTTTTCTGTGATAGTTTTATGTATATTCACAATATTCTGGGTCACTATTTTCTTCTAATACGTTTATTGCGGACCACTCCACCGCTGGAGTGATAAATGCATTGGAAATGGAGGTATCTGCAGTGAACGTGTTAAACGTTTCACTTGTACGCAAACATTAATTGCACAAGACAGAACTGACATAAAATTATTCCATACTTCGTCGACTGTTTCCCTTTTACCTGCCCATTCATTGCATCTCTCCCCTAAAATATCTTGAAACGCAACAACGCATTTTTGTACTGGGATACAACCCTGCTAAAGTAGCAACGGGCTTACGATTCCAAAATGTTTCCATGAATATCCTCTGATGGTCACTTATTCCCGGACACCTAAAGATCGAAGATTATCTCACGAGGTCTCACGAGAAAAACATATATTAAATTATCGTTAAATTAAATTAAATTTCGTTGTGAAACTATTTGATTGTGTATGAAGTGCCACTCAAGTGAGTCTTAATGGTTTCCATTCTTTCACATTCAGCCGAATACATATGGCCTTCCGATAAAAAACATGGTTTCCCATCCCTACCTCACTTTATAGTTTTGCTTTTGTATTTTGATTCCTTCATACAAAATATTCCATTACATCTCTAAGATAATCTTATCTATGCTTGCACGAATTTCTTTCCTTAGCAGTTAATATCCTGCAGTGAGATTTTTTCTTCGCTTAAAACTCTGACGTTTTGATACATCCATAACTACCTCTAAAGTGTTTTATCTAAACGTCTGAATGAATGAAAGATAAGCTTCAGTTTGTATAAAATTTTCTAATCGAAAAGTAAGCAAAATGTTCCGAAAATTCCTGAAAAATTACTTATTCGCTCAAATTAAATTAATTATCGAAAGTTTTGATTTTAGAGCAAAATCTCTTAATTTCCTTCTAACGTTTTTTCACATTTTCTAAACTAAGGCGAAATAAATTCAATTCATTGTTAAATTCTATTTTTTAATTTCTTATCACTGTCTTAATTGTTGAAGTTCATTAACATTGACCAGTATTCAAATTAAATAAGACACTGTCTTGTATTCTAAATAAAAGCCTACATCATCAACGAATTGATGTTTCAAATTATAACTTACTAATATATATAAATATAAATTAAGGTTTATTGAATAAAACAGATTTATCTAAAAGCTGAATGTATTCCATCGATGTTTGAAAGGCATAATAACCAGTACTTCTCGAAAAGCCATTTAAACAATTATTTCAACACAACGAAATCATTTTCTAGTTATTAGCGAGCATTTCCGGTTGACGATTTGGAAAATCCAAAACTCCTGATTATCAGCTATTCGGGTCATCGAGTGTAAATGTTTAAATATGCGCAGGGACTCGAGTTCTCTAAAAAATGTCTTTTTTTATTTAACACCTTTTTTTGAACTTCCAAATTTAAAGATTATTTTACAGAGAGTGTAGAAACTAAATTATGTTAACTATCGAATTCACTATTATCGATGCATGAATATACTTTTGAATGTAACGCTATTTAGTGTATTTGGCTTCGTATCTTAGAAATAAAATTGGAATAAAATTAAAATATTTTACTACAAAATATGACGCATTCACTATTGAAAGATTTTATTTAAACAATCTAGAACCACCTATAATGAATTTATTTCTGCTCGCGATTTTTCCGGTAAACGTTATGTTTTATGATTTTAACGCCATCTTCTTCAATACGTCATTAAAAACAAAAGAAATTCATTCTGCTCCGACTAAAACCAAATTAACCATATTAAATTTTGTACAGCCAACGAATCGCAAACAAAGCACAAGTCTAATTGAGACAGGAATGAAAAAGACGGCGAAAGAAAGCTTATTGAAACATCAATTCTTCGATCATCGATAAAAACGCAACTTCTTTCCCGAAAAATATCTAATGGAATTCATCGTGGGCAGAAACTAGTAAATAAAAGAGACAACCATAGGAACGACAAAGTTGTTTGTTTAGTTAATTTTAATAAATGAAACTCAAAGTAATGGCAAATGATACCCATTGCGCTAAAAGAAATGCATTAATGGGCCTTTCCAATAAAGATTCTATCTTTCATTAATAAGTGGAACTAAAAGTATGCATATTCGATCATATTTTCCATTTAGATATGACCATCCTTAAACAAAAACATTCTTTCTATGAATTTATACCAGGTATCGAACACCGAACTTTGAAATTTTTACTAATTAGCGACCCCAAGGAAGAATGGACTTGTAAAAAGTCTGACGGGACCGGGAATCGAACCCGGGTCTCCCAATTGCCGGTCGGGTGCTCTGTCCGTTGAGCTATCCCTGCAAAACATTTCTCCAAGCCATTCGGGATACTTTGTGGGCAAGGACGTTGCGAGTTCGTCCATATGGTGGTATCGTTCGCGGTCTGGCTTCATGGAAGCACCGGCCACACAAAATGATGGAAAGGATACCCCCTTCAGGTTGTAAACACAGGAAAACGGGTAAGGGTGACTTTGCACCCGACCGGCAATTGGGAGACCCGGGTTCGATTCCCGGTCCCGTCAGACTTTTTTCAAGTCCATTCTTCCTTGGGATTTTTCCTGGGTGCGCACCATCTTGCTCAAAGTCACCCTCACCCGTTTTCCTGTAATTAGCGACCATTGACCCAAGTACGGAGAAAAAAAACGGAATACTTCAATTACAATAAAACAGAGGCGGTTATGTAAGTCATTATTCAAATTCATAAGCCACAAATACTAAAGCTATCTTATAGGGATGAAACTTATCAGTTGAGAATTCTGTAATTCCTATATCACTGCTATATTGTTTCCTCTAAATTTCTGAGTCCGATCTTGCAATAGAATTAATCTGAAATGTTGTCATCTTCATCAATTTACAAGTGCGCGCCTCATCGGAAAAAAGGACTGAGATCCATTTCACACAACCAGACAATCCACGGTGGTACCGTACAATATAAATTGCGCCTCAAAGCAAGGTTCTTGATTTATATCAATCACCTAAGCGATAAGATCGATAACAATGTGAGGATACTTGCGGATGACTCTCTAATATATAGAGAAATATCAAGTGACGAAGACAGTGCTCCACTCTCAAACGATTTAACTCATACACAAAGGTGGTGCGAAAAGTGGCAACTGGATCTTAATGCAAATAAATGCCCTGTAGTAAATTTCTTCGAAAGGAAACAATTGCGTCAGAACCACCCATACAAAATTAGTGGAACGAATTTAAATGTAGTCGACTCCGTTGAATATCTCGGAATCACCCTTACAAATAACTTTAACTGGAGCACACATATTCGAAAAATATGCGATAAAGCAACTAAAAAGCTCGGTTTTATAAAGTGTATTGTAGGTTGCGATGAAAAGGTTAGAGAGCGATGCTAGTTAGGCCCCATTCAATTTCAAGCTAGTTAGGCCCCATCTGGAATATGCGGCGAGTACATGGAACCCAGCGGATGAAACGAATGCTCACGAACCCGAGAAAGCGCAGCGCAAGGCGATACGATTTATTAAAAAGTGCTACAATAGAAAATCAAGCAAATGCTTTAAGACGCAGCTTGGGAGTCCTTGAAAAAAAGGAGATTAAAAACTAGGCTGCGATTGTTAGATAAATTCAGAGGAAATACATTTTCGGAAGACGTAATTGGTATTATGCGACCCCCCTGCTACTTCGGCCGATCCGACAGTGAGCGTAAAATAAGAGAAGTCGTGACAAGTCGTTGCGAGGACAAATCGTGTTAGGGACTCATTCTTTCCGCGAACGATACGCGATAACAATAAATTAAAGAGATTACTGGAACACTTGGTGTTTACAACCCCTGTAGATGTAGATGAAAGATTTCTGGAATATTTGAAAGTCTCATTACGTAATTGCAAGAAATCAAAATTAAATGGTTAAAATATCAATCATAATCATGACACAACACGCCAATCATACATACGAAAAATAGCATAACCTCAGAATACATCATGAGCAACAAACTATGAAATCTTTTCAGTCCGAAAGATTCCCCTCAATGCAAATGGCCTTCAAACGAGGTGAAAAGTTTACGTATGACAGACGATATGAGCACAATAAACACATTTATTCAAACAATACTAAGCATACTTTTAACACAGCCAAATAAATTAAAGGAATAACATTAAGCCTATCTCGACGCATTCAAGAATAAAACCTGAAAACGTATTTAAAATAATTGGAATAATATCCGTTCATATGTTGATTAGTTTTTCATTTTTCTTCTGATAGAGGAAAATGTCTTTCATTTACTTATGTCTCGTTGTTGTCTTGTTCATGGCTGTGATATTACGAAAGCTACTGAGTTATAAGAGATGCTGAATTCATCTTACTCACTCTTTATTAAATTATATGAGAAGAGGTATTCATAGGTTACTAGTAACCGATAGCTTATGGCTTAGCGAGGAAAGTTACCTCACTCTTAATCTTTCACAGTCACCCCATTCCCTATCCAAAGATTTAGGTAGTGTATGGTGGAGTTGTCCCAGGAGGGGTGGCTCTTGTTGAAGGAGGTCCCAACACCCTTTCGGTCTTAACAGTTGTGATTAAATTAATCTGCAACTGAACGATGATTAAGAAAAATTATGAGATGAGTGAAAAGGTAGGTTTACTCGATTATCTTCATGGGGGAAGTCGCGGATACGGCTGTCGTTGTTAATGTTTCATTGTCCTTGTATTTATTATTGTTTATAGTAAATTCAACAACAACTCCGTAAGCCGTCTTTCGGCAAGCGGAACTCACGGTCAGAGACAAACGGGAAGCTCCGGATTACCGATTTCTGGGAAGCCCAATGATCATTTCGGAGACAAAGTCTCCATCCTCGGGGGGTCTCCACAAAGGATGTGAGACATAGGCCGGGTGCACACGAGCGTTTTGCGTTCGCGTTGACGCAGCGTCATTCTGCTGCGCGTTTCAGCAGTAGGCATGCTCTTATGCACACAACAAGCTGTGAAGCCGCGTTACCGCTGCGTCCACTCCGCGTTGGATTTTGACCGCAAGTCTACTTCTGCAACGCCGCGTCAGGACTGCGTTTAGCGGTGTAGCACTTGAGAAAACATTAGGTGGTGCACACGTGCCGTACGATGGACGCCGCTGAAAACACGTTCGACGTCGAGTTGTTCATAGAAGAAGTATCCAGAGACCTGGGATACTTCATCCAATTTATACCATGACAAGAACAAGAAAAGATCTTACTAATGGATGAGCCCAATACTTCCTTTTACGTCTAATGAATAAATAGTTGTAAAATAAATAAACAAATACTAAACGTTTTCTTGCGTACACGTCCATACTTGGTCAGGCCTTGCTAATGAATGTATGGTAAGATTTTATTCCAGTCTGGCGTCAACGCGCTGCGGATGCTACCGTGTGCACTGCCATGAATTGCTGACGCCGCGTGTACGCAGCGTTGACGCGGCGTACTTCGACGCTCGTGTGCACCCGGCCTTATGGAGACCCCCCGAGGATGGAGGCTTTCTCTCCGAAATGATCATTGGGCTTCCCAGAAATCAGTAATCCGGAGCTTCCCGTTTGTCTCTGAGAGCGAGTTCCGCTTGCCAAAAGACGGCTTACGGAGTGTTTTTAAACCTCTAATTCATATACAGCCGTGTTCCAACCTTCTCTTTTTCTTACACTGATTATATTATTAAAATAGGTAGCTTAAATTTATGAACGGGTACCGTAATAGTGATTTTATTTTTCGCTCTTGTTTATATAATGTTTAAAATATCTAAGATGTGATCTAAATCTCTCGCACACTTAATGGGAAACGCGGAAAAAATTTTTTTAAGCGGGAAATGCATCTGGGACAACTTTTGGAATCTCTGGAATTCTCTGCACAGCGATCAAAGATCTTCAGCCTCGTCCTCAATTCTCGACGTCACATCAGTCTCACAAACTACGAGACCGGAATGGAAACACCCGTTGACGGGATGCTGTTGATCAATTGGATTCATACCGTAGTTGGGTATGGAAGCAAAAGACCTCGAGAGTTGAGGGGTATCTTTTGTTGTCTCGACCGAATAAACCACGGCATGGACGGTCACGGATGTCGGAAAGCAAATTTGCTTTGGTGAGATTACTCTTAAGCCTGAGAATTGATCTGAACTCAATGTATGTTTATAATGATTTATTTTTAAACAACAGCCAGATTCAGGACAAGTTAGCTTGAAGCAAAATTGGAGAACATGAAATCCTTCATTGCCTTTAAGATTCGTAAAAGATAAACCTTCTATCGATCAAAGCTCAGCGTCATCACCATTAATGTCTAACTGGTAAACCAAGAGGTCTGAATGGATTTCGATTGCATTTGAAAAGAAAATATTGCAGTCTTATTTGATAATGTGGGTACTATAACATAATATTACCAACGCGTTTACTTCGAATCTGGAAAGCACACTGGAAAAAGCTTCCAATTAGGAGGAACAAGGATGATTAGAATGACTAAGCTTACCTACCTTACTAAGTCATACCTTAGAAACATCCACGTTATTACAGCTATGAGCGAGCAAGACTGAAACAAAAGTGAATGGAAGATAATTTAACCTCCTTTCCGAATCAAAAGGCAAGCGAAAATGTTCTTTTTAAAGGGATGCGAGCCGTAACCTGTCCATCTGTGTTTTATATTCCACCAAGGTGTCTAACACCATAAAAATACATTTGAATGCTACATATAAAAAAGCACACACGCTGTCAACCAACCTAAACCAACAGAGCAACGATTGTCACAGTTACCTCCAATTCCTGTTGCTGTCCAATGTCACTCTCGAGGATATGCCTGCAAGGAGCCATTCTAAAACGTTATTCTTTCGCTCTTTTTCTCAAATAACAGGACGCATCGCAAAGTTTTAGGTAATCAATTAATCGCACCGTAAATTATACACAGTGAGCTGTGAACTGTCCACCTGTTTACTCGTTACGTAACGCTCTTCAGCTTGTTTACGTATACATTCGCATGAGTCAAAAAAGGGACTAAAAGAATAACTGTCCCTTTAAGAGTTTCTTGGTTAAAGCTATGGATTGAACATAAGATTCATTTGATACTGTAAACCAAATTAAGGATATATTTAAATTATGGTATTTACTGAGTTTTCCAAACCAAAGAGCGATGGTTGATTTTCACCGAAATCTGACGAACGAATGAGCATAAAATTGTTTGGGAAACGAGGTAATAATTCCATTTTGAATAACAGGCCCGACTTATGCCTAAAAGCTGCTTGCAGGTTGCAAGTTCAGATGTAGAGGTTGGTTGCAAGTAAAGTATATTCAAAGAAATGTCATCAATGTATGGAAATATTAAATTGATATTGTAGGCTATAAAATCTTAAAATTACGTTGTCAAATAATGACCTTGTACATAAGTGAATGTGCACAAAGCATAATAAAGCACCTAAAGAAATATACGCATACCTGGGCTGAAAGTTGATACAGAGATCCAAGTAATCGGTGGGCTTAGTTACCAACGCCAGAGGAAGGTGCCGAAACGTCGATGGACTTCGAAGCAGTGACCTGGCTGATATCCCGAGAAAACTTCCTCCATTAGTTACCAACATTTTTTTATTTTGTCGCTAGACCTAGGCTTGGTCATCTAAATATATGTTTTAATTGTTTATAAATCAAAATAGCTTTGTTTTTAGTGAATAAGAGAGTTAATATTCATATTATAACCGTATTCATGTCATGTATGATATGAAGTCTTCCAATTCGGAAGATAGGCATTTAATAATTAGAGGTAAAATTGAGCTCAGGTAATTATTACTTTTGCCAAAAGTGGATTCAGAATAAACATGGAATTACTACATTAATACTTATGACGGATCCAAGTAAGAGACTTACAGCTAAAAGAGAACTAACGTGTAACAGTCTTCCCTTACGAGACAACTTCTGTAGTTTTATATGAATTGTTGCGGCATTGCTTATCCCTACACGGCAAATCGTATTCCAGCATGCCGTCTTGAATGATGGATGCGGAAAAAATACTAAATTCAGCACCAATTCGGGAAATTAATTTCTCGTTAATAATTATAGAGCACCCAAAGCGATATCGTCCAGCATTAATTGCCAACTTTAGGTACCAAATGACTAATGGAGGGTTTTGTATCTGTAGATACATGTCTCTCAGGGGATCAATGCATTCGTATATTGCCATACTAACCCGAAATGCAGTATCTTTCGCCGAACTATAGAATTTAAAGGCATGGTTGATACTGCGTTAGGTTATTGGTTTAGGAGGGAATGTAGCTGGTTTTAAAACGATCTAGATTGGTCGAACTGTGCTAAAGTTTTAGTACGCCTTAGGGAGACCTGAGCAGTATCCGATCGTTGCTCCCTCCTTTACGATCGCGGCTAACTTTGGAAGGACGCCTCTTCTGAGTAGTCTTCTCAGCGGGAAATATCCAAAGGCTATGTCCGAAAGAAAGGGCAATAAGGAAAGGAGGACGCAATAAAACCCTTAGAAGATAGTGGGTAAAGACGATGAAATGGGATCATTCCAATCTGTAACTGTCTCAATCCAAAGGCATCATTCTGTTGCTAAGAGAATGGAGGACCATGTAAAAGCAGAATTTAAACATGGGATTTCTTTGAATGAAAAAGCTGTTTCTTCCAAAGTCTATTTTTAACTCTCCTCTTTGTTCCACTCCCATAATTTTGGTGAAACGGGCAGAACCTTGTGCCTTATTATGTAAATGTAGGGATATACAGGATTGAAGCACCTTTGAAATCTATTTTATCATATATTCTCCACATATAATTTTAAATTACTAGCTTGAAGCCTGTTAGGAAAGCTTTCAGTGGTAAGTCAAACAACTCCACGATTTATTGTGAACTTTTGATAAAGGTTGAATAAGGATGTAACATCAATTAAAAGTTGAAACAATATCTGAAAATCACTAGATTATTAATTTATCACCTCTTAGAGATGATTGTTTGTAATCAATTAAATTCCCAAAGGTGATCATCTATTTAATCGCTTATCAAAGGTCCAATATGTTATAAAAATCCTGAGAAAATCTCCGACCTTTAGGAAAATTCATTTCATTTAAACATTTTATAAGTATACTTAAGAATTGAATTATGTTCACTAAAATGGAAGCATTGAGATGAAAATAACTAAATATTTCCTGTACTGATTGACTTACTGACTAGCCGTACTATGCAACTATTTGAATTATTCCTTATATTTGAGAAAAAAAAGCAAAAATCATTTTCTAAATCAAGTACCACATTTACATCACCAACTGAAAAAAAATATTTGACAAAATAGAAGAATGTTTAAAGTTACTAACAACTGCCATATATTTTCAGAATTGAGAAAATTCAGATGAAGTGGGGAATAGGTTAGATTTTATTTGATACCTCAATAACATCACATACAAACTGGGATTGATTCCCACAAATTTAACATTGGTGCAAACAAAAGTAAAATGCTAATGCAAAAAAATATAAAACATAATAATTGCAGCAATACATGAATAAAAATGCATAAACTAGGCAATGATACAAAATTTGCCCAAATTTTGCAGTGAAAATGATACATGAAATGCACATCAAATCCATGTTTAGTTTAAGGCAATAATAAACTGTTTGAACCAAAAATTACATAACTCAAATCTTCATGGCATAAACCATACCAAGCAGGTTCAATCGGTACATGAGTATAGATGTACTTATCAATGACACTGTATCAATCTCTCCATGGAGGACTTTTAAATTATATCATAAACTGTGCATCTGATAACTTCCACATGATGTCATGATTGAGGAAGCTTTTATTTTGAAGTTCCTTACATCAGATTGAAAAACAGCATTTGCAAAACCCAACTATATGATTAAAGCAATTAAAAATCAGGCATCCTCCTTTCTAAAAACGCCCATGCAAATTATTGGTGCAATGCAAATAATAAATCTAAGTCAGTTAAAATTCCCTCTAGAATTATCCACAAGAAGTCATTCTTGAAAAGATTAACATATACAATCACTTTATGTAAAATGCAATTCTACATCTAAAATATGAAGTGCAAAATAAAACAAATGCATAAAATAAATCAGGAAGAAAAGCATAAGATACATTTCTATAAAACCAAAACATTAAGAACTGAGCAGAAAGAAAGCAATAGTGAACTAAACCAAACTCAGAACTAATTGGAGTGTTCGAGCCATAGACCATTTTTACTATGCTTCCCTTGAAAAACAAGCAATTTTTAAAATGACAGAATTTCAAATTCATTATAAAAAGTTTAGCTAATTTTAGCTGAAAAAAGTTCAGAATCAGAAACAATTAAGGCAGCTAAATTCATAAAAAGAAGCTAGATATCTCCCTGAGTTTAATGAAGCTCATTTTATTAACCTTAACTGATTTTCTTTCATTTCCAAGTTTGATAATATTGGTCACAGTAAAATATTTAAGAATTAGAGTATCCACAGAATATTCTTATGCAAGACGTTAAGAAGTGACTGAAGTAGAAGTCTGATAAAGCCATGACTTGAAGCATATTTTTCTGTTGCAGATGCTGTGTTTCCCAACTAGTGAGATGTGCACCAGTAGTGAGTCACAAGCAGTTTAATGTTGCTTTATTTTATTCACTTTAGCTTGAGGTTCAACATCACCCATCAGTAAACTAAGTGTTCAAAGGGTATTAAATTACATCCATAACAAAAACACACTCATCACATCTATGGGAGACTTGTGTACCTTAAGGAGAGAGAAAATAGGACTAGAAACCACAAATGTTAGGAAGTGCTTTTTTAATCAATTAATCTACCTGAGAACAATCTCTCTTTCAGTTATGATGGCAGACTGTATGTCTCAGATGATTCACCAAAGATGGCACCAGTGCTGCAGTAGCACAGGACATATAAGGTGCCATCAATATGGACATCCAGAAAACCAAGAATGGTAAATTATGTAACTGAATATGCAACGCTTAATGTCTGGAAACCACTTTAGATCCAGAAATCACTCCAGAATTATAAACTCATCCAGAGCTTGGTGGACAGCCAAAAACATTACATAAATCTTAGAAGCATTGTAATCAACTATCCGTAGAATCCATTCAACATTTCAAAAAGGTTCTTTAAAAAAGTAACTAATAGTAAGTAATTTAAATGAGTTTATGTGGTTACTAGAACTTCTTGAGATGTCTTTGAAAATAAGTTTCAATATGAATTATTAGCAGAAAAGTTGACAAAGAAATATAGGAATAATACATCAATGAAAACTAAATCATTTCTCAAATTCTAAAAAGAATCACCTCATTGACATTTAATTACCTTCACAGTGAATGAGGGGAATTTTATTCTTATCTAATACACTTCACATTTCTAGGCACTGTAATTTCATACCTCTATTTATATTTCAGGATAGTTAAAGTTATCAACAATAATAACAAATCATCTACCAACTATGAGAGAGATTAAAGGATCATTTTCTTAAAGGATGAAGAAGCATTTGGTGATATGAACATGTAAAAGTATGAACATTATGAAGCCATCCTCACACAAATTAATTGAAACATTCATTTTAACAATCAAAGTTTTTCCTCTGATAGAGAGTATATATTTCTGCTCTAGCATTATCTGGAATTAGGATAGCAATAATTTAAAATTAAAATAATTCTTTTATGAATTCCATGCAATGCAAAGAAAATTACAAAAATTTATCTTGGAAAAAAATGTTTCTAAGAATTTACTTTTTGATCATAAGAGATTACTAATTGTTTATTTTACCCCACAGTGGAATTTGTTTTTTCAGTAATTTAGAATTCAAGAAAGATTCGTGTCATATTTTGCTTTGTCATGTGGTTCCAGCTAAACATAATAGTAAAATGATTTTAAATTAACCATCGAAACGAAGAAAGTCAACCATTTCCAATTGGAGATTGATTGCTTCTCAGTGAAATGAAAACCATGGAAATCAAATTTAGACACTATCGAAACAAAGACGGGAAATATGCTTCAAAAGATCATGGATTGAAATACTTCCCAAATTATTTGAAGTCTATCATTTATTACAGACAATTACAACTAACAACCTTCACATACACAAAACAAACCTCTCAAGATTCCATCTTCTATTCCATCGAAACGAAGAAAGTCAACCATTTCCAATTGGAGATTGATTGCTTCTCAGTGAAATGAAAACCATGGAAATCAAATTTAGACACTATCGAAACAAAGACGGGAAATATGCTTCAAAAGATCATGGATTGAAATACTTCCCAAATTATTTGAAGTCTATCATTTATTACAGACAATTACAACTAACAACCTTCACATACACAAAACAAACCTCTCAAGATTCCATCTTCTATTCCACATCAAATATATACATCTAGAATTTAAAAAATTAAAGGTGAAGCCTTTAGTAAGTCTTAGGTAAAAGTATGACATGAAGAGGAAAAATCCAAAGCAAGTTGTTGCAATATTTTATGGAGTACAAGAATACCTACCTAGTAATTGTACCTAATTTAGTAATTAATAAAATAATAGTATAGTAATATTTTTAATTATAAAATGATAATTGTAAGTATAATTAACTTAACAAAATAAACAACAAATGGCATGCAAACTAACAATTATAGTCATTCCGATGTATCATTTAGCTGGTGTAAAATAAGGAAAACCACCAAAACAGAAATAAAATAAAGATATCACTAAGCATTAAAAAATTAAAATAAAAACAAAAAAGGGAGGGAAATTTTAAAATTAATATATTTAAATCAACTCTGGTTAAGTCTAGTTGCCACCATCATGGCAGTAAAATGATTTGATACCAAAACTTCGAAATGTTATGGATTATTACCTTTTATACTAGCAACAAATTGATAACTTTTTATAATTAGCTTTTATTTTTTAATCACCCTCTTCTAAGGTTAGTTATTCTTTAGGCAAAGTGAATAAACACTTGTGCTGATTATTTCTTAATTAGATATAAGAAAGAAATTACACAAATACCTATAAAATTATTAAGAGGATACTGAAAAGTAAAGATAATCGAGCTATCATGCAAGAATTAGGAACAATACACACAGTTCTTTAACTACAATAAAGACAAAAAGAGTTGAAAAACTATAACATTCCATAGAGCTTTCAATTTAATAAAGAAACATTCTACAGCAGGTTAATGGAGAAATATATCAAATCAGCCAGAAAGCTAATATTAGCTCAAGAAACTCTCTGAAGAATGAGTATTAATAACTTACTTGTGAGGGAAAGCCATCCAAGAAGCCTTTCTCCAAGTCATGCTCCACTATTGAGATTGTTTAATGATTCTATGGAAGATTATTACTGTACACACCCACATATAGAAATGCAGCAAAGTTTTTGTAATTGTATTCTACAATTTTATATCAATAAATACTATGGAAAATCTATACTGTCCTATAATATTTACTCTTTTATCCTATGCACCATTTAAACTTTATATATAACCCTACTTTTTAACCTACATTGTTGAAAAATGCATGTAATATGTGGGTATACACAGTACTTTCTCATATATGACATGTAATTGATTTTTAAATTGTAAAATTTGACAATTTTTACCGATAGATAGGTATATAACTCACTCAAATACTGCACTTGAAAAAATTCTCATTTGTACGTAAATATTACTTCTTTAGGATGCTTGAAAAGTACACTCATACTTACACCATAAGTGACCAAACTTATTTCAGGCACCATGATGAAAAATCTTCAAAATCACAAATAGCATTACCAATTCATTAAAGAGAGATTCACCAAGGAATTCATAAAATGCAAAGGAAAATTCAATATACAAATGTAATGAATGTTAAACTTTCTACCTAATGAATAACACTAGTTAAAGGATTTGTATTCTAAGTTTTCAGATGCAGGAAATATTTTCTTCTCCTGAGATATCTACAGGTAACAAAAATGATATCAACAGAAATTTATGAAATGATTTGACTTCTTCAAAATATACATCAGAATACCTGTTGGTTTGACATAAAAAAGAGTGGCAAGTGAAATTTACAAATATCAAAAGTAAAATCTGAAGGAAAAACAGACAAGAAAAAAGTCTGGCAGGACCAGTACTCAAGCCTGGAATCTTCTGCTGTTTGGGCAGATGCTTTAACCAATTAAGCTTTTGAGCCAGAACATATTTTCAAGCCATTTTGGGAGACTGTAGGCAAGGGGATAAAGCATCAGCCTGGAAAGCAGAAAGAAGATTCCAGGTTCGAGCCTTGGTTCTGTCAGACTTTCTTCATGTCTGTTTTTCCTTGAGATTTTTGCTAAGTGCAGGCCTTAACGTACAAAATCACCTTTACCCTTTTCCTTGTATTAAAAATAAACATTTTAGGATACTTCTATCAACATTGTACGTTACACTAGCCAAAATCCCTATGTCAAGAAAAGTCAAAACTATCAATTTAATAGTTTAAAATATTGTAAATGCCATTTCATGGAGTCTTTTCATTCAAACTAANTCTTTTCGTTCAAACTAAGCCCAAGGATGTATAACAGATAGAAAATATTTTATATATTCTCTTAATAAACATTTTAAAAGTCTTACACAAGATTAATCTCTTCTCTTTTTCGACCTCTAATTCACTCCACAATTATTATGTTCACCCTTTAACTAATTAGTCATATTCACAATGTTGTCTTTCTTTAAAACAAATTAATATTAATTGAAACCAATTACTTCTTAGCAAATTAAATCCTATGGTCATTGCAAAAAGTCCAGATCATATGCAGAGTAACCCTTCTCTAGTTCAGACAAATATCCATAATAGCTGAGTACAATTAGGCTGAAAAAGAGAACTTTTTACAAAAACTGACATAGAATAAAAATGTTAATCGGCTAATAATAAAAATTTAACACTTAGAACAACAACATTTATTTAAAATAGAAATCTAGATGAATTAACTTGAACAATTTTTATTTTTCCTCAAGGTAATGTACATTGATGAAACTTGGAAAGACCAAGATCACAAGTATATTTATAAAATATGCTTTTGCTAAAATACCTTTTCACCAAACGAGTGAAAATAAAACAGAAGCCGTACACTGTACAATTCACTTTACATTTGATAGATGGAGGATCTCGATGAATCTCTAATTCCAAGTTCTTATAAATCTAAATAAAAATAGAACTACAAGTATGCAATTATCTCTGGAAATAAATCAGGATGTTATGCGTTGATGTTCTCAATTCTCACCATCAATAGATATAAAAGAAGAAGAAATAACTCCAAAAGAAGAAATACATTTCAATTTCACAGCAGAGAGATGTTTTGCTCATCCAGCGATGCACAATTCCAAGGCATAACAGGGAATGACAGAGAAAGAAACTGGACTCTTCTCAAAAGCAATAAATAACACAAGCAAATTTAAACCAGAGTGTCCACAGAGCCTATTGTGCAACAACCCAGTTTCAATGAACACATCCGTTTTGTTGATAACCATTAAAATTTAGTAGTGCATCAGTATAAAAAGTTAGCTACAAATTACAACTGTACATATGTGTAAGTTCACAATTCACAGGCTACAAACCCAAAAGTATTATTCGAGGGTCTTCCACAGCAGCTTTGATTTTCCTCAAGAACATAACAGCCTCACGCCCATCAATCAGCCTGTGATCGTAGGTAAGGGCGACGTACATCATTGGCCGGATGACCACCTGCAAACAGAAGCACCATTTATATAACAAGCATTCAAACTAAATTATAATTTAAAAACTGACCATTTCATCTATGGGAAAACATTATTGACATCAACACTTATTTGGAATGTTCAGTAGTAATGGTGGCCTAGTTCAAAACAGTTGGTGTGTTCCATTCTGGCCCATATGTTAAACAACCCTGAGTTAGATAAGAGATGCAGTACTATCACCTCTCACACACAAATAAATGAATTCTATTATTATATTAAAAGCAAAATCTGTCTGTCTGTCCGTCAGTCCGTCCGTTACCCCCTCTAATTCAGAAATAGCTTGATGTAGAGATACAAACAAACTGCATTATGTTTCTACAGGGTTGAAAGCCCCACCAAAACCACTCATCACTGAAAAGATTCTGATTTTACCCCAGGAGCCCATAATACATAAGAAATGCATGTAAAGTTAATTTTCGTATCTTGAAGACCTTGTTTCATTTGCAACATTAAATTACAAATAAAGGTCCAGTAAAATAACAACAACTGTCAAAAGAAATTAAACTGATCATAAATTCTTATTTTAGTAATGAAATATTGATATAGATCCAAAATTGCAAAAATTATCGTAAAAACAAAAGTAAATTAAGTAAAAGCTCATATTCTACCTTCCTGTTACACTCGTACATTACTTTCTTAAATTTTAAATCAATAAAACTCATTTCACCAAGTTGTTCATATTTTTTCGGTATTTAAATCAATTTCTTTCAAAAAGCTGTATAGATGCTATAAGTATATATAAATTTGCATATTGAGATGTTTCAGAAAAAGTTTTTTATAAGAAAAAGTTTTTCATATTTTGAATTAAGTGCCATTCTAAAATTAGAAAACTTGGGTAGTATTGATTTGAAAGGTAAATTAGATTAGAAGCGATTATGGTCCTTTAATCCTAAGCACAATAAGAAACTTGGAATGAAGAGCAATACTCA
>KZ308552.1:930315-1050394 GCA_000376725.2 Ladona fulva
AATAATTTATCCCCAGCTTTCACAGTTGCACCATCTTCAAAGTACCTTTCTTCAATGATGCCAGAACCAGGAGCTGGCACAGGTATTGAAGTCTATAGAATATTTGTAAAAGAGTCATCAAATTAGAAGAAAGATGAACTATATACCACACATAGATAAATAAATATCAGCACTTCAGCTAGTTAAATCATAAAATAGGTATAAATCCAGGTCTAAAGCATTCTTTTGAGTTATTTTCAAACAGCAATCTGATAATTCAAATATTTTTGAAGAGATTCCACAAAATAATACTATCACTAATGCCAATAAACATCACTATACAAATATCATAAAATATTTACACAAATCCAAGATCAACAAAATTAACTCTTTAGAATCAATAATTTCAGTCCTTTTCTGATTCAAAATAATGAATATATATGGCAATCTAAAATAATGTTTATAGGTTACACAGCTGATAAATCTCACAATTACTTAATTTGGAAAAAATACACACTACAAGATTTAAAAAATGAAACTTAAGTGAGCTAGCAATAAAATATAAATGCCAAAAATGCAAATACAAAATTGCTCAAAGTCACCAAAATTCACACACTAAGCTCCCTCTGAGATGAAGATTATCCAAATTGCAGAAATCCATTGTGATGCAGAAAATCTAAGCTATGTTTCAAAATCAAAATACCCTGTATTCATTGTCTACTCCCATAATTAAATCTTTTGAGAAAACTCATTGTTTTTAATTTTGGTATCATGGTAACAGTTTCTTCATTCTGAAACCACACTGTTCTCCTGATAGTATCTGATGTCAGCCTTGGTGGTGTAGTGGTTAGCATGCTAGCCAACCAACACAGAGGTCTCTGGTTCGAATCGTGATCAGGGCATGGTTGTTTGTGTTTGTCTTTAATAGGTTAATTGTAAGAGTGGACTCATTAGACTAAAATATGCCTTAATAAAGACAGGATCATCATCATAGTATCTACGTCACATATCCAACTGAGGTGTACTGCTCATCCAGATAACACTGATGATAAAATGTGTGTGGATCATTCAATATCTCGTTCATCTACTGTGACAAACTCAATATCACTATAAAGCTATTGAAATTTCTTTACAGAAATTTTGAAAACTTCTTGTATTGGCACTAATTTGTCATTTTCCTCCTAATTTCTCTGCCCTTTTTATCACCATCAGAGGTATTTTGGACAAATTTAAATCCCTGATAGTTCATGGATGACAAAAATATCTCTATACCAAGACAATTTTGATTCCCGCAAATCTAGAAACCTGATCTGCTAAAATATAATAGTAGCCAAAGAAGGTATCTCAATTCTAATTCATCCGTAGGTCTTGCATATCTCATTTACGAAGGTTTTTGTGCAGTATCACCAATCTTGATGTATGTAATACTAAAAATGTGTAGTCAAATATTTTATTTGAACATGATATTGAAAAAAATATTATGGAAATCTTATGATTTTTATTTCCATGGAAGTAGAGACACGAATTTGTGGGTGAGCATCCTAATGTCAAGACTCGATAGTACTCTGCTTAATCATGTTTTCTTACCCATCAAAGAAGTATCTTTTGTTAGAGGTGTACTCAGTATCCGAATCGTGAATAAATTACTTGCAAGAGATATTGCTCTCTGATTCCAATGCAGAAGCATCCTAAATTTCAGTCTGAATCACATAGCTCTTGATCTGAAAGTCCCATGAAAGCAGAGTATCTTTCTATATTCCTTTCAAAAGATAAATCAATTACATAATGATGAAAATAACTCAAAAAAAAATCACTAAGGAGCGATATCTTACAATAGTAGTAGTAACTCTAAAAATAACCTGGCTATTTAAGGCAGCACTTCTCTATTAAGGAGAATAAGTCTAATGTACAAACCAGACTGTCCGCTGAATACATAATTACACCCCAGCACCGAACAACTACATTTCAAAAATCCTTCCGTGTTGCTGGGGCTAAGCTATGGAATGGAATACCAAAGGAAATAAAAAATTCTAGCTCCTTATTTATTTTTAAAAAAAGATATCTTNCAAAGCATCAAGAAACTAAGTAATTATAGGCATCATAAAACAGCATAACTATGTCATTCCACCAAGTATCACTGGACACCATTAATTTTATACTTTTGTATGCCCTATATAGGGTATTATTCTGTTTTGTGCAAGGCTCATATGATAACATGGATGGATGATTTGATGCATTTTCCATTATAGAATTATAGGGGAAAACTAAGACCTAAATAAATTAAAGACCCTAGTAAATCAAAATTACAAAAACTGGAATATATCAAACTTATCAACATTTAGAAATAATGATGGTAGAAAATATAGAAAACGTCCACAGTCATCAGGATGTACCATGTGAGCAAGATGTTGAAGGGATAAATAAGGTAGGTAATTTTAATGTATCTTAATGAGCATGACTTGTTTTTAAATTTTTACACATTCATGTTTATAATGCATGCAATTATCAAGCCTTAACAAGCAAAATAGAATTCTATAATTACTACTTTTGGTATAACCGGAAAAGATAAATCTAAAATAATGCTTGAATATAATACATATTATGTACATATTAACAATTTTTAAGCAAAAATTTAAAAATTATGTAATGTTAATAACTTTAAACTATGATATGATGTAATTATGGCCATAATGTTTAAATATGGAAATTTGAAAAACCTCTACAAGGAATCATCCTATAACAAAATGCTTAATTTTAGGTTCCTTTAGATTTGCTATGAAGAGGTTTTACTGTAAGTTTTTTATCAATAGTGACACTAATTTTCAGAAATTTAGAACATCGTTCCTCTAAGCAACTGAGTATCTTACAAAACTGTACCACTCAGAATAAATAAATATGTATATTGATATAATGACTTGAGGCTTTCCTGGTGGATAGCTTGGGTAAAAAGCTCTCAGGTTATCATCCACCTTAACGTCTATGAAATATAAAGAACAACTAACTAATCTACTTGATTTGTGAATTATCATTAAAATATTAATGGAATTAGAAAATATAAGAACATCTATACAATAATTATAATTTATAAACTAATTGCAATTTAGAGTATTTCTATATTTACTCACCTGTTATCTTAATCTTAAATAATTTATCCCCAGCTTTCACAGTTGCACCATCTTCAAAGTACCTTTCTTCAATGATGCCAGAACCAGGAGCTGGCACAGGTATTGAAGTCTATAGAATATTTGTAAAAGAGTCATCAAATTAGAAGAAAGATGAACTATATACCACACATAGATAAATAGATACCAGCACTTCAGCTAGTTAAATCATAAAATAGGTATAAATCCAGGTAGAAATCATTCTTTTGAGTTATTTTCAAACACCAATCTGATAATTCAAATATTTTTGAAGAGATTCCACAAAATAATACTATCACTAATGCCAATAAACATCACTATACAAATATCATAAAATATTTACATAAATCCAAGATCAACAAAATTAACTCTTTTGAATCAATAATTTCAGTCCTTTTCTGATTCAAAATAATGAATATATATGGCAATCTAAAATAATGTTTATAGGTTACACAGCTGATAAATCTCACAATTACTTAATTTGGAAAAAATACACACTACAAGATTTAAAAAATGAAACTTAAGTGAGCTAGCAATAAAATATAAATGCCAAAAATGCAAATACAAAATTGCTCAAAGTCACCAAAATTCACACACTAAGCTCCCTCTGAGATGAAGATTATCCAAATTGCAGAAATCCATTGTGATGCAGAAAATCTAAGCTATGTTTCAAAATCAAAATACCCTGTATTCATTGTCTACTCCCATAATTAAATCTTTTGAGAAAACTCATTGTTTTTAATTTTGGTATCATGGTAACAGTTTCTTCATTCTGAAACCACACTGTTCTCCTGATAGTATCTGATGTCAGCCTTGGTGGTGTAGTGGTTAGCATGCTAGCCAACCAACACAGAGGTCTCTGGTTCGAATCGTGATCAGGGCATGGTTGTTTGTGTTTGTCTTTAATAGGTTAATTGTAAGAGTGGACTCATTAGACTAAAATATGCCTTAATAAAGACAGGATCATCATCATAGTATCTACGTCACATATCCAACTGAGGTGTACTGCTCATCCAGATAACACTGATGATAAAATGTGTGTGGATCATTCAATATCTGTCTTTAAGAAAGCAAAGCTTGGAGGGATTTAATAGGAAAATTCATTCACTGAATAACAACAGGGACTGAAATGGCCATTAAATAGATGTCCACAAACTCTAAGAACTGCATCCTGGAGTCTAAATGATCAACTAACTTCCCTCTTAAACATTAATTACTTCTGTTTAATAATGTACCATATTAGAATATAGTGGGATGTTTTTTCTTTAATATGAACCTTTGAAAGTCACACACTCACTATATTAGAGTATTACTAACTTAAAATCATAAGGGTACATATTGCACAACTCTGTACACTACTTATAATTGTAAATGTAAATGAAATTTCATTGTAAATGAATTGGGAATTCATGTTAAGATGCTACATTGCACAAATATACTGCAAAAGGCTTTTAAGGAGAAAACAGACGTATGCTACATTGTAGCAACTTCAAGTTCATGTTGTCTTGCCAGAATTATCTTTTACACACGTGTTTCTTACAATCTCCATAGCTCTAACACCAATGTTTTTGGTCTCAATAGCTCCAATCTCTAGTTTAGTGATGGATAGAGAAAAGAATGTAGATCGTGTTGAAAAATGAGTTCTTCCAAATCCAAAATTAGCAAAGGAATCTGAAGAAGTTATGATATCCACTTTAAAATACTTGCTGCTCAAGAGGCAGAAAATACAAACATTGTTCAAGCCTTGAAGAAGTACTGCATTCCAGAATCGCCTATATGCTTATGGCAAAAGAACCTAGATTAGATTTAAATCTGCTAATTCAACCAGGAAGGAATTTTGAGCCTTCAAAGGGGAGATTCAAAGGACTCAAAAACTGTGTTTTTGATTTTGTAGAAAAACAAATAGAAGGCTTTCCTATCAATTAAAAAGATATAATGATGAACGCTCTGGAAGTTTCAAGGGAATTTAAGATTCTGCAAAGCGAGTTCAAATCAAGCATTGGTTGATGTGGAAAGGATGATGAAAAGAAAAGGCCTTCCTCTTTGCCATTACACTTCCCTAGCTCAACACCTTCCCAGCAATTAAACTGAGAAAATAACTGCATGCCAGATGAGTGTTATAAACTTGCATAAAAAGCACAGCTTGGGCAAATGGGAAATGTCGACCAAACTGCAGTTTGTTTAGATATGCCATGAAAACCTCACCATTAATAATAAAAGCACTAATAAATCAGTGTTGATTAAAACCACAGGAAATGAGAAAACTAGAATAACCATAATGCTTGCAGTCACGGCTGAAGGTATGAAACCATGCCAAAGGAAAAATTACTTTCAAGAGTGATCTTTCGTGTGCAAAAAAAATGGATGAATGAAGAACTTGTGTTAGATAGGTCAAATGTTGTCTATCGTATTTGAGTGAGTAACTGTAGAGGGGGATTCTCATATAAGAAGGGTTCAAGGGTCATCTAACAGAAAATGTGATTAAAAGAATAGCTGAAATATGAGCAGACATAGTTAATATTCCTGGAGGAATGATGCCACAATTGAAAGTGCTAGATGTTGCAATTAATAAGCCTTTCAAAGATTTCTAGAGAAAAGAATACAATGAGTGGTTATTGCCCATTAACCATGAATTACTCCATCAGGAAAATAAGGAAACCCTTGATCACTGTATTAGGGAAATGGATCAAAACAGCTGAGAATAAATATCCACGAGACCATTGAAGAAATCTGAGGGAAAGGAGAATTTTAATTAAATATTGGAAGATAATTTCTTCTAAGTATCTAAAAAGGTTTTGCATACTTAATTAAAATTTTGGCAATAAGAATTTTTTAATTTGTTTCAGGACCTTGAAAAAACTTCAAATATAAAGTGCCAGTATTATTCACAAGATTAGAGTTTCTTTTTTTTTCATTTTTCCATGTTTTCCTCCTAAATACTTGAGGTCACACTCTATTTGAGGTCACATTATATTAGGGCTAATGAGGTAATTTAATGAGGAATCTCCAAGGTGCAGCAAAAAAGAAATGGACATATCTTTTTTCATGCAGATTTTTGCCTCATGACAATGCATGACAGCTTTCTGCTCATGAAACAATGCAACTGCTTTTGAGATGACCAATAATCCTAAATTAGTCACGTGGGATCAATATAGCGTCATATTTCCTTGAATTTTTAAAACTCTTTAAAATGCAGAGGCAATTGAAAAATAGCAAATCTATTCTAAATCAAGAGCAGATCTATAGGCAATCACTTGTGAGATTTTTTACCATGTTATTTTTTTCATCTTTATTTATTAAATAAAACACAGACAAATACCTTAAATTTTTCCTACTAAAACAGGACCTATGGACCTCAACCTTTTAGAGGTTGTATAGGTATGGCAGAAGATCAAAAATCTTGATAAAAGATTTCACTAAGTTTGCTATGCCACTTGAGGGAAACGCAGAAAACTACTCTTTCACTTTTAGGAATGAAAAACTCAAAAATAGAATAAAATGTTGGTTGCCTTCACTATGTTGAATTCCACCATCAGAAGAATTAAAAACCTTTCATAAAATTCCATGCAAATATATTTTTAAAACTAAGTGACTGTTTTTGGTTAATACCAATTCATCTTCCGGTGAAAACTGCTGAAATATAAGGATGGAAAAATTTTTCAAATTTTGTCTCAAAATTTTCCAGTCCATTTGTGGTTATACCAAATTGATATGTGACTTTTGCAAATTTGTAAGAGCACTTCTTAGCAGGGAGATAAACTCGTTGTTTTTGGTAACTTTAAACAATGTCTTTAATTATTTTTTCAGATAAATCATGAGCTGAGATAACCAATTTAGAGTCAGTCATCTTTCTTGAACAAAACTGGATCCATTTCATAAGTCTAAATACATAAAAGCAGGGCTGTCAAACTTCAGAACAGATCTTAAAAACGGTTGTCACATAATTGCTGAATTTATATATTAAGAGATTTCCTGAGAAGAGATGACAACAATATCTAACATGAATTACCAAAGATTTTTGGGATCTTAAAATAAGTTTATGAAGTTTAAGGAAGCAGGGTGGTCAACATCTCTGACTGTTAAGTGAAGGTAGTGATCAGATTTTTGCAGCATATCTGACAATTTATCATGAATTCATCAAAAAAGGACCATTATTAGTTAATCTGAATGATGACACAGGGCTATCAACAAAAAACAGTAATATTGACAGTTGCCATGATTTTCATCAGTTGTTCCTCAAATATTCCTTTTCTTGGGATGAAATCAGGATAATGCAATCACTAATTTTCAAACGGAGATCTAATTCATCGTAATTATAGTAGATGATAACAAGATAAAATTAAAGAATTACTTAAATATATATTGTTAAAAATTTGCTGCTTCAGAAACTTCTACCCACCTTACTGCATTTATTTCCTGAATAAAAAAGCACCTTGCCCGGGAAGTATTACATAACGTTGGCATTTATTCAATATGTACACAATAAACAGAATAAATTGGCCATTGGCCAATAGGAGAAGATTTTGTCTTACTCAAAGAAACACTTCACCTAGAATCATATCAATTCCACACAACTAATTAAGAGTAAAGAAAGTGTATAAATTACAGAAATATTATCATCATTCTTTAAAAGGACAATTCTTTCAACTTCTCCTTCCCCTTTGAGGAAATCATTGATGAAAACTGTAACATAATTCCTCACAGAGAAGCACATTGTTTGAGGAACACTTGGAAATAAAAAAGGCAAGTAAACAGGAACTTAAATAAAATAATATTGGGCTTAATTGTGATATAATAGTCTGTTACTGATACTCAACTGGATACCAACAGTTCAAACTTATTTGAAGAGTGAGCAGAGAAGTAACTGGTAAAATTTTCAATTAAGATTTGTATCTCCAACTCTTATACCATAACAGGCCAATCATGCATAATAAATAAATTATAATTATTTCCAATACCTTATCTGTTTCAATTTCAGCAACTACATCATCCTCAGCTACATGATCTCCAACAGCTGAAATCAAACAAATATATTCAATAATTACAGGAATCACAATAAGGTCAATAATTCACAGGATAAAATACTTGGCAAATTAAGGCATGAATTTTGTAGTTCTTGCTTTTGGGGTGATTGAAGAAAAATTTTCAACCATCAACAATTGATTTTGAACAATTATTCTAAATAAAAATTTCACCAACACAATACACTGAATAATAACATCCAATAATAATACAATATAGTAAACAGGCACAAATAATAGCAGAAAAGCACTTTTTTAAGATAAATGATTGAAAATGAGAGGTTAAAGACATCAGAATTGCAATGCAAAAACTTCAACATATTTTTCTCATTAAATTTGACTTCCTTTTGCATTGTGTATCTCATANAGAGCTGAGAACCATCTATATAACTGATACTGGAGTTCATACTGATACATACATAACTGAAACATATACTTGAATAAATGTTAAAATAAGATTAAGAATACCTAAAAAGCAAGGAGTTTGTTTTTAATTTAATGGCAAAAATGTAAGTTGTTAGTCAAAAAAAAATTAAAGGAAATATTTTCCTCTGTGGAAAATTTGACAATATCCATGGTAATGTACATGTATGGTGTTGCTGCCCAACTTTGATTTTCAATTGCAAACTTTACATGCACAAAGGATTGTTGGTGTCAAAAGTCAAACTGTTCTGTCCCCAAGAGTATCTCTAATTTTTAAGCAAGGAACATATACTAAAAGTCTCCAGCAAATCCACATTATGTAACTTTGGTGTTCCCTAGTTAGAAGTTAAAAAAATATTTTCCTAATATACAAAACAGGGTATAAGAAGTTTCTTTTGCTATGAGACAACTTTGCTAAATACCTAATGCAGCTAAACACATTGCACTATTAAGTTACATGTTACAAAAAGAGGCAGAAAATCTAGAGGAGGTTTGGGCAACCTTTTATGAGATTGCCTTCCAAAATCAGCCAATTCTCAGATGCAAAATTTTTTTCACATGCCATCAAAATTTTTGAGAACATATTATTTGATACCTTTGTATTTGATTTTAGACTGTAAAACCGATAATAAAATTATGACTAGCAATGGGTTTCAGTAATCAGTTTCAGTAGAAATATTAATGAACACTTGGAAGCAAACACTGATTCATCTGATAATGTTCTGGTAAAATGTGTCTTATCTTACAATTAGCTAATATTTTGATGATATTTAGAGGTTCTGAAAAGGCAAATGTAGACAACATTCGCAAATCTTGCAATTACTCAACCCCCCACGCACTTCTATCAATTTCACTCATACAGAAATCACTTCTTAACCTCCAATTCCAATAATTAATAATAATATTTCATTTAATGTCCTGTCATTTTCCCAAAGTCTTATACAGAATTCCTCCAACCAATCACACAATAACTAATTTGTACAATGACCATACTCCCACAAAATAGTAGTCTAGCATAGCCTCATCAACAGATTGCTAAAAATTCCCCTATCCCCAAGCAATTTCAACATTTTCCATACTTAATGACATAGTATAGACAAATGGATGACATAATTTTCTATGAGATTCTTCTCGGGAAACTGGGAAAAGCTATGGAAGGATGACTTATATTTTCTCAGTATAATAGAGCTGAGGCATAATTTTCTGGCAGCAAATTTTGAATATTTGGTGAGCAATTACCTTTTTCCCACCTCACATCTCCTTCACTCACTGAATCAGCAAACTGAGGCACATTCACAATTTTTACATCTTCACCTGAAAGAATCAACATGAATTTCAGTAAAATATACAGAAAAGAAAGCAGAACAACATAATTTTAAACCATAACAGCTTTAATAACAGATGATAAACTGAAATTAATGAAATTCATGATCTCTTCGGAACAAGAAATTTGAAACAAGTTACAAAAATTAAGATTATTGTAAGAAAGGCACCTTAAAGTTTTAAGATTTCAGTATCCATTTCTTGCTCACAACATACTTCCCCAAAAATTATCAGCAAATACCATATTCCCTAGATATTTAACAACCATTAGATAGTAATACAACCATTACCTAAATAAAACACCCAATGTACAATCTTACAAATATGAAAAGTGTTTGATTTATGTAAAATATATCAGATGTGCATTCGGCAATGGAAATACAATGAAATAGAATTTTAAACCTCATATAGGACAGATTAATTATCTCATTCATTAGTACCTGAAAGATGTTTTCATACTAGAATTCAGTGCAAGTAACAGGAAAACACCAGTGAAATGTTGCTATAGATCATTATCAGCTGTCATCACAAGAAGTTTTTTTTTAGAAGTGTCACTGCCATACACTGCCATAACTTTTATGCTTGTAGTTTAATAGGTGAACATTATTCATCGGAAAATATGATAACAATGATAAAGCAAGCAATATAAAACTACCACTAAAAAATATGCTTGAGGTAAGCATTTATCTGAAAGCTAGATTGAGTAAACTTGAGCAGAAAATGAAACAGGAGATTGACATAAAAATTACTAGGCATCATATTTAAGATAAGAAATTGCAGAAGAGGTGATAAAGGCATAACTATAAAAATGAAAGGACGATCAAAGAAAATTTAAGGTGGAAGTATTTTAACCACAAATCAATAATCACCATTTATTGAATTCTTTGTCAAATGAAAATGGAAAGTATCTTAATGTGCAGAGGTCATATCCTCCACATCTTTGGAAATGCCCAACATCCCTAAAGCATTACATATAGAGATTCCAATAAAATGCAATAAAAAATTGTTATTTAGTGTATGTCAATCTTATATACTTTGAGATGAATCGTAAAAAGAGATCCACAAAAATATTACAAATCCTCATCCATTTCTAGTATTTATGTTGAACTACCACTTTCTGTCTTGCCACAGGTGGGATACTAAAATTTTTCTTTGTCTAAAACAATATTTTCATTTTGAGAGTGAATGTATTTAATGTACAAAAATCCATAGAAGTAAATCAAATCTTCTTTCATTTTACTAGGTATGTTTGCAAGTATTTCTAGAGATTACAACATTCACAATAAATCAAGCTGAGGCTTTGGGGACCACTATGTGTTATAGTTTACATTATAAATAAATAATAACAAAGGTAGATCTTTAAGTCCTTTCACTAATAAGACAATCAGAAAAAGAGAAAGAAAAACTAGGTAACACCTTATAAAAAATTGTTTTATTATGGGAAGCAAATATCCACTAAATTTGATGAATGTGTTTACAGTAGGGTAGGGCAACATTTAATCTGAAAACTACAAAAAACTTACTAAACCCATCTCATTTTTTTTAAGGCATCATAAAAATTATAACAGCAGAAGCATCTTACGTAGACCATCACAGAAGAATTACTTTCCTATTTTCTTGGACACCTTTTACGAGGGTAAGGTGAAAATTTCTCAGCCTGACACAGAGATGGCGTTCCAATCAGCAAAAATGTATGATCCCAGCATGAGCACACGTGTCATTAGTTCGTAAGACAAGTTTCAACTTGTTCTCTCAAGTAGTTTGTTTACACGTATTGTTGCAGTAGACGTCTTTCGTGTTTTTCATTAAAATGGATAAACTTGAATATCGTGCGGTGATAAAATTCTTCGTTTTGGATGGATTAACACCTAAGGAAATTCATCTGAAGTTGACAAAAGTGTACTGGGACAAAAGTGTATGTGTACTGCTCCTTCAATGTCAACCATTAAAAAGTGGGCAGCTGAATTTAAACGTGGTCGCACATCCCTCAAAGATGACCCATGTGAAGGATGGCCAAAAACCACAACCACATCGGAAACCATCAAAAAGGTGCACGATATCGTGTTGGACGATAGGCGAGTGAAGGTGAGTGAGATAGCTGAGGCCGTGGGGATATCGGAAGAAAGGGTGTGAAACATCTTGCACAAGGAATTGGGGATGTGAAAGCTCTGCGAAAGGTTGGTGCCACATTTGAATGCTGATCAAAAGCAAATGCACAAGTGATTTTCGCAACAATGTTTGGACTGATTCAAGAGGGCACCGACCGATTTGTCACCATGGAAGAGACATGGGTCCACCACTACATGCCAGAAATGAAACAGCAGTCAAAGCAGTGGGTGGAAGCCGGTGGTTCAGCGCCAAAGAAGGTGAGGTCGATCGCATCTGCCAGTCAGGCCTCGTGGTCATGGCCAGTGTGTTTTAGGATGCAAAAGAGATTCTGTTAATTGATTACCTTGAAAAAGGCAGAACAATTAAAGGCAAATATTACTCCAGCCTTCTTGGCCAACATTCACGAGAAGAGGCCTGGCTTGAAGAAAAAAATCATCTTTCACCAGGACAACACACCTGCTCACAAAGGTGTGTTGGCAATGGGAAAAGTATGGGATTTGGGGTACGATTTGCTCGGCCATCTCCTTACTCTCCTGATTTAGCACCCTCAGACTTCCATCTATTCCCGAACTTGAAGAAATTTTTTTCTTGGAAGCGCTTTGCTTCCAATGAAGAAGTTGAGAGGGCTGTAGATGGATATTTTCACACAAACGAAAGACGTCTACTGCAACAATATGTGTAAACAAACTACTAGAGAGAACAAGTTGAAACTTGTCTTGCGAACTAATGACACGTGCGCCCAGGCAGGGATCATAAATTTTTGCTGATTGGAACGCCATCTCTGTGTCAGGCCGAGAAATTTTCACCTTACCCACTTAAAGGGCTTCATGAGCAAGTTTCTAAGAGCTACTTATACCTAAAATTTAAAACTGAATTTAAGTGTTCCACTAAATAAAACACTTGCTCTGGAGAAGCTGTTACTGATAAAATGTAAAGAAGGCTTTTTTTATCTTCGTTGATTTAAATGCATATCTTTGTCATTTAAGATATATTCATTGCATCCCTTCCTTTGTTTACCACAAAATTCACTACTATCAATTACACATAAATTGATATTATCTTTGTCCTTTCACAGTATCACCTACACTATGTTCAATAATCAGATCAAATTAATACAGCAACAAGAGTGCTCAAAACTATTAGTCTGATACCACTCTGATTAGTTAAAAGTTCCTTTATCTCACCTTTCATATATGCAGCAGCTGAGAAAAGTAAAAACCTTCTTCTGACTGAGGACATTCATAATCCAAGAGTCTAGTTGATTGTAAGCACTGATCAAAATAATATTATATAAGCTTGTACTTCAACTGACAATTTACAACTTCAAATATCAAATAAAAGCATACAAGCAAAATATGAGCAATACCTGTCACCATAAATTCTATGGTACAAGTTATGAGCAAATACATGAGAATGATGTTCTACTGAAGATTAAGAGGAATCTCATGACTTCTAGAAATACACATTAACATTATAAAAAGGAATGACTCACTTAAAATGCTAGAAAACCTGAAATGTCTTGAGGAAACTACCCATGGCTGTTGCTGAACACGAATTATATACCTGCAAACAAGCAAATAAATTACGATGAAATTTTTTCCTTTTGGCATAAAATATAAAAATAATTGATAGAATACAGAGCTAAGTACTTATTGAGAAATTATAATATTCTGAAACATTTAATGAGTGTTAAATTATCCATAAGATAAGAGAGCCAAAAGAGGCAACAAAATGAATACAAAAAGAAACTATTCTACATTGTTCACTTCTCAAATGCTTAACAAACCTCTTAGAACAAGCACCATTACTTTGTGGAAGCCACCTGCCACATTTTTGACCTGCAAAAGAGGATATAAGAGTTTTGATAAAATTAACCACATAGATATTAGAGTATTTTCAAACATGTAAATAACTTAATCTATGGTAAGATGAGGAATGATAATTGTACCCCTACCTTCAGAAAAGAGAGCTCATACATGAAATACACTATGCATCAAAAGTCTCTAAACCTGGCATGTATGATTAAATTGCTCAAGTCTACTGAGCTCAGGCCCAAGTATAGCTTGGGAATGAAAGAATTATAGGATTGAATTGGGTTCAATAATGAATGGGCCAGGTTGGGGCTGAAAACTATGGCCAATGTAGACCTCTACTTCCCATGAAGTCCTCCTAACCCACGATTTTGATTTCTCCCCCTTAATACTCTTCTAAAGCAACCACAATAGACTTTTGAACAACACGAATTTAAAAAAAAAGTAGGAAAGAAATCTCATTGGTGAATTGACACTTCTCCATACTCTCATTAAGGCAGTTCTACTCTGAATGACTCACTCTTGGAGAACCTTTCTCCTATCATTTCCCTTCCTTCTATCACACCAGAAGATAGTAGTCATGTGTTGAACAGCTGGTGTTGTCAATCTTTTTATCTTCTGAGGAAATGCATTACCTAAAGTCCAGTCTTAAGATTAACTGAGATATTCAGAAGCTGAATAAGCCTTTCTTAAGAATTTGGGTGTTTTTGGCTGTTAACCCTTTAAGTGCGTCAAGGAAAAAAAAACCTATGCCACTTGAGATGTCAAATATCCATGAAAAAATGAGTCTGAAATTAGGTAAATTTTTTGTTCTCACTTCTTTATATGATAGGTATGCATGTATTTACAGTATTTTTGGCTCATGAGTAACTTCCGATAACGAGTAATTAGAGGATCTCCCTAGTGGGTATGCAACCTTGCACAAAATATCTAAAATACGCAATATTTCATTATATTCTTAATAAATCACTAAAAACTTATTTATTATCTGTTAAAACTTATGTTTAGATTCTCTAGAACCTCCCTTCTTCCAACTATCCTGGACTGGTATTGTATAATTCAATTTTTATCGAGATTTTTGCTGCGCCCCTGTTGTTTATGCATCCCTCTCCTTAATTTGTACTGCAACGAGTTTAGCAGAGTGGGGAGGATTGAAACGGTGAAAAGACTTCTCAAGCTTCGAATTGAAAGAATGTCTGATAAAAACCTGTCTGAGCAACTCCATTCCATTCCCAATTTACTTGGGATTCTAAGAAACTAATGTCTTTATTATGCTTCTATTGCCTCTCATAAAAATCTTCATTTAATGTTTGAAATACCTAACGTAACTAATTCATTAAATCCTGGTGTCTGGAAGAGCCAAAACGATTCTTGAAAGTAGAATACAAGTAATGGTTTATGCTCTACCACGTACCAATTTCAACAGCTACAACAGGTTGAATCTCATCTTCCAAAACATATTTTTCTTGCAAAAACCTTGATTTTGGGAAAGGGATCCCATCTCAGCAATCCTACCTTTCGCATATCTATTTATTGCTTAGGCAGTAATTTAAAAAATTTTCTTGGGAAAAAACTTTTAAAATATTCAACTGGAGCTAAGTTTTCTAAGCCAATAACATTGTGCATTCCCTCGAAGTCAGGAATGGAAATCTATTCCAGACGTATGTCCCTGATGCTGGACTCATCACAGGATGAAATCTCTTTGCTTTTTTCTTCGTCGTCTTCCGACGATCCTGCTGGTTCATCATCGTCGAAGTCGGATCCATATTCAGAATCAGATTCTTGGAAAATTACGTTAGTTTCTGCTTCCACTATCTTCTTCTTCTTGCTTATTTCTGGATAATAGTAATAATTCATAATAATAAACGAATATTCTACAGTATTCAGTACCATAAGGTGATATGCTGTTTTATTGAAATTATTACTTACCTTCTGAATTTTCCTACGTTTATAGTGGAATAACAATGTATATTCAACAAGATTTTACTTTCGAAATATATGGAAGCACACCAAGAACTTCTAATCCCAAAAATAAACGACTTCTTTGAAAAACTAGAGAGAAATATCCCTTTTAGATCCATACCATGAGGTATGTGTGAAAAATGCCACGGACCGATCTATTGGCTGGCTATTTTTGCGCTGCGGCCCTCTCTTCCCTCCTCCTCACATTGCCTTCATAAACATATTTTCAGTATTTGTGATACTTCTTTATCACAATTGAAAATTCTCAATGACAATGCACCCATTAATGGGTAATCCGGAGCTTCCCGTTTGTCTTTTAGTGCAGTGCAATATGTGTAAGGATTTTTTATTGGAAAAACACTGGATGTTTGTTTTTCTGCCACGGCGTATCTGGTATTGATGCGTTGCTGAGGGCTTAGTTGCAATGTAAACTGCCGCACTCTCATCCCACTCTGTATCACAATTAATTTTGAGTTCTGACCTTCTACCCATGGCTATTCTAAACACTTCTTCGATATCTCTCATGCTTATCCATCTCAAGGGATATGAAGCATTTTGTCCACACAGCATCGTCGGCTTTCTTCTCCACTGTAGCTCTTTTGCTATTGCTTACATCGTACTTAGGTGAATATAATACTTTGGTATTTTACTTTACTGAGTGTGCAACAGTAAAATATGTAGGGAACACAAAAGTAAAATGAAGATAGCGTGAAGTATGATCCCAGGAATCAGTTTATTGCATCACTTTTGCTGGTTAGAGAGGACCTCATCTCGGCTTAGGCGAACTGTTAGAAATTTCTCTCTGGTGATTGTTTTCCTTTAAAACTTTCACTGAAGTGTGCTGGGCTAGAGAACAGATGTTTTCTCTTTCTTGTTGTGTAATTCTATAGCAAAAAGGGTAAAAAATTCATTTTTGAGCAGAATTCGTTAAAAAATCGGAGAGAAATTAGTGCTATTGCATTTAGACTCAGAATATTGTTGTTGGACGAAATGTTTAAACAAATTCTCTTTAAATAATAAAGGAAGGTTGCCTTAAAGCTATGCATGCCTTTTTAGCATGATTCGAATTGTCGTACGTTTTTTACAGTCCATGGACTATAGTGGACAAACTCATTCAAAGGGTTAAACCCCCTCCCAAATAGCTAAAATGGGTTTTAAAAATTAAGAGTATGGGAGGTAAATTGTAATTGTATAAATATTTGCAGTTACACAAGCCACTGGTGACCCACAGGGAATGAGAATAAACACAAGTCTTATTCCATACTTATTATAACATTTAGAGAAGAAGATTTTTCAGCCCCAGGAGTGTGGGCAATTTTGCATTTACTTCACGACTCAATGCTTAACAAACCTCTTAGAACAAGCACCATTACTTTGTGGAAGCCACCTGCCACATTTTTGACCTGCAAAAGAGGATATAAGAGTTTTGATAAAATTAACCACATAGATATTAGAGTATTTTCAAACATGTAAATAACTTAATCTATGGTAAGATGAGGAATGATAATTGTACCCCTACCTTCAGAAAAGAGAGCTCATACATGAAATACACTATGCATCAAAAGTCTCTAAACCTGGCATGTATGATTAAATTGCTCAAGTCTACTGAGCTCAGGCCCAAGTATAGCTTGGGAATGAAAGAATTATAGGATGGAATTGGGTTCAATAATGAATGGGCCAGGTTGGGGCTGAAAACTATGGCCAATGTAGACCTCTACTTCCCATGAAGTCCTCCTAACCCACGATTTTGATTTCTCCCCCAAAATGCTCTTCCAAAGCAACCACAATAGAATTTTGAACAACACGAATTTAAAAAAAAAATAGGAAAGAAATCTCATTGGTAAATTGACACTTCTCCATCCTCTCATTAAGGCAGTTCTACCCTGAATGACTCACTCTTGGAGAACCTTTCTCCTATCATTTTCCTTCCTTCTATCACACCAGAAGATGGTAGTCATGTGTTGAACAGCTGGTATAAATAATAACAAAGGTAGATCTTTAAGTCCTTTCACTAANACAAGAAACTCAAGAACGTATCCATAAAAAAAATTATTAATGAAAATTACATCTTTAAAAGTGTAGTACATAAAATGTTAAAAATAATTATGCCACTTACCATCTACAAAGTAACACATATATCGAATATTTTATATTTTCTATACAATGAAAGTACTTCAACTAAATATGCCCATTTTAAGCAGGGCCTGAATAAGTATCAAATTAGCATAAAATTACAATAAAATGGAAATTTGAGCACGGTCCTTTTGCAGTCCCTAGCAGAGTGATTGGGGGTGAAAGATAAAGAAAATCATTACTTAGTATCAAGCTCTCTACATATTAAGATCAAAGGATTAATGCCGAAATTACCATCCAAAGATCAAAGGCAATACTGGAGCAGATAATGGAAAAAATTGAATTAAAATGAATGTTTTTGTAGTATGTATCTAAATTAAAACATACAAAAAAACCATTAATGAGATGGTTTACAAGATGACATCAATTGAGTCTGAGATGTTGTTTGCCGAGACAAGGGTGCCATAAATTACACATAATGAATTTACGACCATTCGTAAACGTTTTGTTTACTGCAAGAGCAGAATTTGTTGCATAAATCCACATGTAGCTATCACTTTTTCTCTGATACATGACAAAGCTTTCTGAAGTGAATATGACAAAATGTGTCTTAGATGGTTTCATGAAAAACATCACTAACAAATCTGATAAAAAACATGAAATAAAAATGTTTCCCCTGGAGAGCTTTTATGATACCAAATGACAGAACCATTCTGAAGTGGTAACAGAAGCACACATTGGTAAAACAACAAAAATTGCTCATAAATATGCATTTTTACGACAATAATCCACTAATTTGCTACAAGTGATGAACTACATAAATCTGACGGATTCAACATAGCATTAAGAACATATTAAAAAACACAGCAGATACTTTTGATTATTATGTAACTAACGTTAATAAATACATTAGAGAGGTCTATAAAACTGCATCGTCGCTGATGCAATAACGCCAAAACGGCAACATGTAAACTAAGTAATAGATCATACCATATTCCTTTTTCGAAAAGATATCGTTAGTCTCTATCGAATTTCTGATTTCTAAAACAAGATACTTTAATTTTAAAATGTACCTAAAACAATGGGAGAGTTGAAGAAGACCTTGAATGATTAAATTAATAAGCACTTTTTACCACAACTGCACCATACTTTAGACATTATTAAGTTATAATTCAAATTGGTAATACATCATGAAATGGAAATATTATACACTCAAAGAGCTTTTAAAATTTTTATCTTTAATTAAATTCCATGTACAAGTACGACGTTACCTTGACTATGGAAGCATTTACTGTTTCCGGTCACCTGTGAATAGAAGAATGGAAAAAAGAATTGGTACAAGTAAAACAACGAACAACATATATTCCTTATATAAAACTAAAACACCTATAAGGTGATAGAATTCTATAGATAGAATTACAGATATTAAAGATGGCACCACGGTGTTTTGGAATACAAAAGGAAATGAAAGAATTATGAGTGTATTAATCATTCTATAAAACTTACTGCAAAATATACATTCTTAATGAAGTATAAAAATAAAACTAAAAGAACGTAAGAGTTGCTATGGTTTCACTGAAAATAAGCAGGTCATAAAACCTGTGAAGAGATTAATACCTACCTTTGGATTGAGATTTTTCGACAATTTGGATGTAAGATTGATTGCACTACGCGGAAAATTCCGCGAATACGAAGTTAACAACGCAGACATTGCCTAAGAATGGTGACCGAATACAGAGGGTAGACACCGACCGCCACCAGCGAGAAATATCGAAAGAACTATGTCGAGACGAGGGATGCGAGGGATCGATGGTATCAACTCGCAGCATATGTGTTCTCAAATATGATCAAATAGAAAAAGCAGAATTCTCTGGAAGCGGTCTTGCTGAATAAATCCATAAGTAAGAGTGCCTCAGTTCTTTAACTTTGGAATTACTACCCAGTACTTCATCCGTGTGCTTAAGTAAGATTTCATGGCAGGTAGATATAAGCAATTTCTGCGATTATTGGAGAGTTGGCCTCTCGATTCTTCAAAGAAGGGAAGGTAAATTTTGTGATGGAAGCATACTTTTTCTCATTACGGTGGATACTTTGACTATATTTATTTTCTCCGAATTTTAGAGATCTTGGGCATCATATTCGCCAGAAAGTAGTTGAAGCATTTCCTTCAGGAGAGACGTCCAAAGTTAACGTTGAAGAATGCGAAAAGGTTTACAACAGTCTCAAGAGGTTAGCTGATAATTACTACGGGGATAAGTTTAAAAGGCGCTATACCTCGTCAGCGACAGGCCTCACTCGAGAAGAATGTACGGGTATAACATCTACTGAATTTAAGGAGGAATTATCCTCGTCTCGAAGAAGAATATTCAGCTTTTTCGGGAAGTAAGCCGATGGAGATGGCTCTCATCAAATGTTTTCGGATTCGGAAGCCGTTATCTAATCTTAGATGTATAAAAAATTATTATTGTACTAAAGAGAGCAAGACAAGCGTTTTGCACGTACCAGTAATGGCATCGCATGTTTTAGAATACCTGCGGCCTCAGCCAGGGCAGATATTCATCGATATGACTTTTGGTGCAGGAGGACTGAGCAAGTTTATTCTGGATGAATCGCAGAATACACGGATAATAGCTTTAGACCGCGACCCCTTGGCCAATTCCCTCTCTAATGAATTATCAGAACAGTACCCTGGCCGTGTTATACCTTTGCTGGGAAAATTCAGTGAATTGCCTGAACTTCTAAAATCCCATAATATATCAAGAGATTCGATCGATGGCATCGTGTTCGATCTTGGGTGCTCGTCGATGCAGTTGGATCGAGCTGAAAGAGGTTTTTCTATCAGTAAAGATGGTCCGCTGGATATGCGAATGGATGGTGATCGTTTTCCTCATCAACCAACTGCTGCGGATGTTTTGGCCCATATAGATGAACATGATCTCTTCAAGTTGCTTAGAATTTATGGAGAAGAAAAGAACGCTAAGAAAATCTCCCGTGCTGTGATAGAAACGAGGTACACTTTCAGGAAATTGACTCGGACCCATGAACTCAAGGATTTGGTGGCATCTGCCTGTGACAACCAGATGAGACTGGATAAGCTTCAACGAATTTCACATTCAGCTACTAAAACTTTTCAAGCTTTACGAATATTTGTCAATAATGAACTCAATGAATTAAATTATGGAATGATTTTGGCTCACAGATATCTTAAAGTGGGTGGAAAAGTTATTACATTGACATTTCACTCATTAGAAGATCGGATTGTGAAAAGACATCTGGTTGGCAATGTAATTGAAAATGCAATCAATCCTTTACCTTTAAAGTACTCCAATCACTCTTTGCTTTATGATAAGAGTTTCGTTGATAATATAATTGATTCTAAATGGAAAATGATCAATAAACATGTGTTAATGCCTGACGCAGATGAGATTGAAGCAAATCCTCGAAGTAGATCGGCAAAATTTAGAGCTGCAATTAAAGTAAAATGAATTAGATATTTTGATTTCTTTGTATGTGGAAAATAATTGCCTTTAAAAATATGTAATATTTGTGTTTGTAATTATCTAGTTAATTTGTAGCAGCTAGTGTAAATAATCCTCAAATGTACTTTATTACATTTGTATCAAAGGATTTTAACTTTCCCCTGATTATGTGATAGTGGGAAATTGTTTAAATGATAACGATTAAATTTTGTGATTGATATAATGATTGTACATTTATTTATCTCTGCTATTCAGGAGTATAATTCTGCTCAAATAGTACTAATTATTGTAAAGAACAGGCAAATTGCCTGCTATAAAGAAGGAAGCTAGGAAGAATATGAGAAAAGAAACTACCTGTAATTTAAAATAAAGGAAGGATTCACTAAATCAAAAGAAGTAGTTATATGTCAAAATGATTGCTGTCTTTTACTCTATCAAGTTTTTCTGCTTTTTGTTATATAAATTCAAACAGACTTGATAAGTGAATTGGGATATGAGACAAGGTTGAATTAATAGGTTCTAAATTTTCAATGAGTCAGACAGTTATTTAAGGGTTTTGTACTAAATTTGGGTAAAATAACTTTGAAAACATGTAAATGCACCTTACTACATCCTGCCTCAGTTCAATCCTCAACACATTTTCTGCATACAATCCAAGCGAGAGACAACATTATGTATGGTTTTAACTTGTAGATGTATTTTCTATTGAAGTAAATAGATAAATATCTGGTAACAGTCTAGACATGAATCTTGCCATTGCAACTGTCTTAATCCCAGGTTGTAACTAACATTGAACGTTCTAATTAGATATTTTCATATAGTATTAGGTGCTGTACAGGATAAAATAATTTACTTAGTACAAAGAGTAGGAAGCCAGAGTCAGCCATTTAAAATATTGTTGCATATGAGCTCTTGATTGAAAATATTGCTAGGGTCTCAAGGTAAATTCTCTAAATTAGTTGCAGTATTTGAGGTAATATTATCACAAATAGTAAAAGAATGTAGATCAGATTACTAAGTTGATTAATATCTATATATCTTAAATCAACTTATGGATATATCAGAAGTTGTAATAACCAATTCAGTTGCCCTTATCCTGTTGTCAAATATGCTGCTAAATGAAGCATTTCATAGCTATAGCAACGATACAAGAGTGGAGAATTTTCTCTGCTGTTCAGTTTTGAGAGATTTCGTATTAAACAATCCAGTTGTAGACCCATCACATTTACTGCCTTTCAGCACAGTGAATCAGATCTAAAGAAATGCATTCATAGACAGCAAGAAGGTTCTCTTTAAACAATTACAACGTTTCTCAAAGTAATGAGATTTTTATAACTATCTGTTGCTGAGATATGTTAACTAAATAGTCATTTATAACAATATTTTATTATAGGGGTTACAGTAAATTTTGTAGATTACAGTTAGTATTAAATGATTTTCTGCTATTCACTTTTTGCAGCAATAAATAAATTTGTTACTTTACTTTCAATTATCAAAAACATCGAAGATATTAGTAGTAACTAAGAAATATTAATATTGAGATTAAGGAATGGATTTTGCATATTTTCTGAGGAGAAAGAAAATCAATGATACTAATTTATTGCTGAATGTTTCAAGGGATCAGTGGAATCTTTCTTGTCAAAAGAAGCTGATGAAGTCAGGATGAATTTAAAGAAGTTTTAAATAAATGTGACAGGAAGAGGAAAGTAAACTATGGATACATTTGTAAAAAGGTCATCCATTCAACAGGCAGCCATTAATTTACTTTTCATTAATGCTCTTCAGGGAAGTCTGTGTTCCTCTTGCCATATAATGGAACATAAGGTAAAGAAGTTAACAATTAATGGTTGGAAGGTTAAAAGAAAGAAAGGTAGTTGATTATAATTATTAAGTAACAATGTCATTTTTATTCTTAAATATGCTAATCTTGGAGGATATGCAGATGTGGTTCAATTGAACACTCAAAAAAAGAACTGGCTATCTTCATGGGAACACTGCACTCTTTTTGAGGAATTTTATTTCTGATAATCTCAAAATGCTAGAAAAAAGCACTCTCTAGCTATAAGAAAATAGACAAAAATAGAAAATGAAACCCCTTTTTTGTGAATTGCTTGCAATCAGAAGAAACTTCCACTTAATCAGTTACAATTCCATTGAGATATTTTCCTTATAAGGTTGTCCTTTCATTTACAATATCAGAATATGGTTTTAAAAAAAGCTCTATGGAATTATAAAGTTTTCATTCATGAATTAACTAATTTATTTTAACATGTGAATGTGAATATGAAAATAGAAAATCTAATTTCATTTGGTGAGCTTTTTTCTGTTGAAAATTTCTCCAATGATTCATTATTTTGATTAGAAAAATATTTTCCAGGATTTCTACTTTTCTATACAGTTTCTTGTCTCTTCAAAATGCTTTTTAATACAAAAATCAATATATATTTTAAGTATAATATGTAAAGCTATATTTATTTCTAAGCTTTTTTATTGAAAATCTTGTTTTCATGAAGATGGCACTCCTTATAAATTTGGCTGCCCAAGTGTTTCTCTGAAAATAAATATTATTTCATAGTAACATGTGAACAATATTGACATGACTGGGACTCAAACCCAGGTCTCCCACTTTCCAGGCAGGTATTGTAACCAATGAATTACCATGTCACATCTCTTCCACACTGTTTGGGAGTGTTTTTGTGAGAAAAGCATGCAAAGTAAAACACCTTTTCTCAATCCATTATTATGTTTCATGGTGAGATTTTCCACTAAATGTAGGTTTATTCATTAAATTAAGGTTTAATAAGTGTGGGAATTGTTAAATCAGGGCACTCCGATCTGTATACCAGTTCCTAGCTTCCTTGCCTCGTCACCACTATTTATCTAATCTAGATTTAATTCAGATTTTTCAGAAGGGAAAACCGACCCTCTCTTTAAATATAAAAAAGAGGAGACATTTTCAGAATTGTTAATATTCTTATTTACTTGACTTTTATGTGTTTTATTCACATCCCACTGAAAGATCCTAGTTTTGCTTCAATTCAAGAAGGACATGCAAGCATATTTTAATGCACTGCCATTTTACTTCTCTTGTTTACTCCACTTACTACTTTGATCTATTTCTTTTGACAAATGAAGTACTCATTAAAATCACAGTCACTTCTTGGTCTTTCATATTCTATGGTAAGCATTTATAAATTAATTTCAATGATGTTTTACCGAATTTTTACATAAGACAAATGAAAACTCACACTTTTGATGGAATATTAGATAAATTGAAATATTATAGAGTGCATAATACACATTCACATATCACAGTTCAGTGGTTGGAAGGTTAGAGGTTGTTATTAACTTATTGTTAGAGGTCCATGGCTGAAATCTAGTTTTTTTCTTCATATTAATTTCTTAACTGTATCCTGTTCATGACCACTCTTTTTCATTCTCAACATCATCAGAAATTGAATATTGTATTCTCTTCTGGCCTCTATTTAATGTTTTTAGGGACTTAACTTCAGATTATCTTCAACTCCCACTAGCTAAGAAACACTACTTCCTTGTCAATAAAAAAATGAAAGAGAGTTACCAAATCATTTATTTTTCATCTCATCATTCTCAGATGAATTTGTATTATCATGAAGACTTTCTGAAGTTTTAACCTTGAAATGTGATTTAAGAATGGCTTCTTTGGGAATTTAAATGAAACTGAAATGCAGCTTGGAAAATTTTATAATACTTATGCAAAATTTGACGTATGAAAAAAATCAATAATAATAATAACAAATTTCAAGTCTTTCGTAGGTTGTCTGATGTGCCTAAGATATTAATTCACCAGGCTTATGCTCTAGTGCAAATAGAAGACAACCTGCTAATAAAACTAATGTACAAAATAGCTGTAATTTTGAGTTGCAAGCATAATAATCACTGCTTCATTGGGTTTCAGGAAAGACAGCCAAATATTATAATTATTCTTATAGAATATTAAGAAACTGAAGTATTATAATTATACTTAGGGAAAAATTGTTATATTATATTTTTTCATGTATATAAAAAAATCAATATAAAATTTTAAACTGGAAGATAGTTTTTTTATAAAACCATATGGTAATGTAATGTATGCTTCAAATAAAGAGGTTGTTACTAAACTACCACCAATCCAGAGATTCTGACAAAAAATTTCACCCTCCCTGACATAGCAACTTAAATACATGATTTTGATATATCTGATCACTACCCACTATTCCGTGCCATCAACATCCAATCTCATGATAAAAACAATCACACGAGAAGATGCCCCTTTATATATAATCTCTCTTTCATTAACTTGATCAAAACTGAGAAATGGTATGTTATATATAATTCTACCAACTATGCAGATTGCTTCAGTTCTTTTATGACAAATTCTTTTATTATTTAATGTTATCCTTTAGTTAAAAGTAAAAAACAAAATGCTAAACATTGAAACTGGGTTAGTAATGACATTCATTAATTTTCTTCATAAAAGATTTTTTCAAGCTAGTAAAACTTGTAAACAGTGACTCTATTAATAATTAATATGGAATATAATTATTATAATAATTATAATGGAATAAACAAGGCTGAATATAGATCCAAAGAAACCTGGAAAATAATAAATGCCAGCAAAGATAACGACTATCAGAACCGGTAACAACAGATCCTAAATAGGTATGGAAAAATTACCTCCAATCCTGTAAAAATCTCCCAAATTTTCAATCTTTAATTTCAAATTTCAATTGATTTCATCTCTCAACATTATAACTTTCCCTCTCTTTTGTTTAGTAACAATAAATCCATCTTTTCATTTGTCCCACACTCAATATTCCTCTGTCCTTTTCAAAATAATTGAGTTAATAACTATCATAGAAACATTGAACAGAAACTTAGTGTCAGCAGTAATGAATTCTCTATTTCTGTGATTCATCTTACTACCATATATTCTAAAAAAAATTTGCAACTTAACAATAAATCACTCAGGCTTGGTTTCAACCCTCAACTTTTAGAAATATCTAACATGATTCTTGTCTACATGATAAGGGAAATATTCTTGAAGTACCAAATTATAGACCAATTGCCAAACAAAATCAGTTTGTTAAAATTTTTGAAAAGGTTAACTATAATCAATTGATGTTCTTTCTTGAAAACTGCACTGTTCTCATACTATCACAGCTTGGTTCTAGGAAAAAAGATCGATTATCACTGCCATATACCACACACTAGCCTTTATTTTAAGATCTTTGGAAATTAAAATGAGATCCTTGATTTGCTTTTTGATTTTTCCAAGGCTTTTAATAATGTAAACCATGAACTGCTTGTATAGAAGCTAGATAGATATGAAATAAAAGGTGAAGCTGACAATTTATTTGAATCGTATTTCACCAATTGGACCCATGCTGTAATATTGAATGCTAATGGCAAAATAAATGCATCTCCAATTACAGTAATAACGGGAAATAACAGGCATCAAAACCATATTATATGCTGATGATTCTAATATCTCCCTTTTCTCTGATTCTCTTGTTAACCTGTCTCGCAGTGGTAATCATATTACTCAATCAATTACTTGCTGGTTTCAAGATAAGGTATTTATCTTAATACCCAGGAATATGTACAAGCAATTCAATTTGCTCATTGTAAGCTAACCTGCAATCCCCTTGTAAAAATTTACAAAATAATCTTTCCCCATTGTGGATAATTCAAAAATGTTGAGATTATATTTAGATTCAAATCTGTCTTGAATATGCACAAGCCTTAAGTAATAAGTACTCAGTACAATAATAGTACAAATGTAGCCTTTGCAGTTAACTAAACTCAATTTGCTTCAAATTAAGCCAGTTACAACAGTATAAGAAGAATTACTATCAATAGATTCTGGCAATCCCAAGACCCTCCCCACCTAGCCTACCCTACCCCTCCTTGACCATATATATGGGATAATATATTTTGCACTTTGCCTGATGATGACGCGACGTGTCGAAACCATGGTTGCTAAATAAACGTTATGTGGTACAGGTAAATGTCTATTTTCATTTTCTCAGTTCGATAAGAAGAATTATTCTACTTTCCATTAATTATAATCCATTCTACCTATAGTATTATCTTTAGGGTACCTTCCTCCCTCTATCATATTTTATTTAAACCCTAAAAGATGACAACTGGAATAATATCCTTTAAAAAGAAAATGATCCTTCTTTACCTTCTTCAATTAAGAATTTAAATATTCCTGTTATTCCATGTATTTACATTCTTTACAAGGAAATTATACCAGAAGTCATACCAGGGATAAATTCATTCTACCTTAATTAAGTCACTATTGGTCAAACTTTCATATTGATTACAACATTACTGCTTATCTTGGATAATAGTCCATATGGCTAAGACAGTTTAATAACATACCAAAACATTGTAAAAATGCTATCAATATTGCAGTGTTTAAACATAGAGTGAAATAGTTTTTAATAGAAAAGATGTGCTACATACTCAACGAATGACCATCTAATACATGTAGACAAACAGTAGTTTTTCTTCAATTTATTGTATCTTTGTTTTCTAATACATATTAGACAACTCCTATACATGTATATTTTATGTATTTGGAAAATTTAAATATTACTATTACTAACCAAACTTAAGCCCAGATATTTTTTCTNGTAAATTTTCAGACAATTACAATTTATTTCCATAATTTTTTTACTTTTTAAAAACTATTTTGTCTCTGTAGGGTTAAACTTCCAAACCCACTGCGCCACTGACTGAACATTTTTGTTATTTATTTACTCGAGATAGTCCCAAATTATAGATTTAATTAATTAGCACTTAGGCATTTAGAGCCTATACTTTGACAGAAATGTCCGCAGCACTAATTGGCAACACTAAAATCAATGTTTGCGTTTTCTATTAGACCTAATGATGAAATAATCACGTCGAAACCGGTCGTCAACGTTTCCTCATTTTTGTGGTTGCGCATGTTTTGCGTGAATTCTAATTAAAAGTAACGAATGAGATGTCACAAGCACCGCTTCAGGGGAATCTTTCCTATTTTCTTCAAATTCAAACGATTATCATTCGGCATATTTTCGAATTAATCTGTATACGTTTCATTCGGATACCTATCGATATGTTTTGTTTACCGCGGATAAACAAATCAATCAATCATAAATTGTTGACTTCGTAATGGACAGCGCGAGTGTAGGCGCATGCGCAGTGTGTGAGCTGGCGTGAGTGCGGCGGGCTGCCGACGCGTTTTCTCTTCTCCTCTCATTGATTGGGACTGTGTGTCATAAGACGGGACTGCAGGAACACCGCTTCACCGAGGTAAGTCCTCTCGCATCACTATTACCCGTGTACGGTGTTAACGTGTGAGAAGCACCGTGGCTTACTCTCTTCGCGCGTGCGAGTGCCGCTCCCTCAGCACCATATTACACTGTTACGTGTTTCATACGTTCCCTGGCGTGACTTTCCCCCGGTTCACGTCAATGTTCATTAAGGATTCACGTTATCTTCACGCAAAGCCGAATCCTTTTTACGATCACGGGCACGTTTCGTGAGAAGCGGCGAGAGAGTGTCCTCTCGTGAACACACATCTTCAATGCGATTGTTTTTAGAAAATATGCCTCCGGTTATATTTAGCAATCGAATTTCAATGTTCGTAAAACCGAGATTATGTAATTTTGAGTCGATTCTAAAGCCGATTGTCGTACTCTCTCTTCCGCCGTATGCTGTAATTGCATCATTATTTAGGACCCTTACTTAAGAATTTTTTACCCAAAGAATTCATATTTACACATTTATAAGCATATATAAGAATGAGAAATGCCTTCATTCTGTGTTTAACATGTGTGGAGTTCCTGTTAGAAAATAGACCCGTAAAGGGATGGACGGTCGTAGGGCATGGCTTTCTACGCCCTATCGATAAAAAATCTTACGAAAAAAAAATCAAATTAAGATTTTCGTATTATTAAATGTCATTTATCCACAAATGATAGACATTCTATGCGATAATTTAGCAAATTCGACTGAAGGAAATTCCTAATTGCTCAGTTTAATGTTTAGACGTATACTAGGACAGTTGATAGCTGTAGCGTAGCCCCTACGAATAGTAATAGGACAGAATTTCATTTCTGCATTTATTATGGAATTTCTTTTTTATTTGTTCGAATCCAACAGCTGGTTATATATTCATGTTCCCATTCCTTATAATATATTGATAATATTTTAATTAAACCGTTTTGATAAAAACAACCTTTCTAATGCAAGACCCAGAACATATTCCTGTTGTTCTTTCGTGGGGAAACGTTTTCTTATCACGAATCATTGAACTTTATCTCATTTCCATACCAATATTACACCTTTTTTTGGCGCATGTTCATATTATCCTTGCGTTGAAACTGTTGACTTCTGGGGAAATGTTCGTAAGTTTTGGCACGATTGCAAAATTTCACGCAGATTTATATTCCATTTAGCAGCCAAAAAGACTGTAATTAAAGTAGAAGGCGGGCGAAAAACATCTAATTTTCTCGCCACCTTAATCGCAAAATAAACATGTAATTTCCCTTTTTCGATGTCGTCGTGATGAATAAACAATCCTTTTTCGTCGTTAAGTTATCCCTGCGATATTTTATCGTAATTGGAATGAAAGGGAATTGCCTCCTCTTCTAAATGCCCACCGTTTGCTTAACACAGTTTTTATATGGACCTAAAGTCCCAACGTTTTCTTATGATTGAATTTATATTCCATTGGCGTTTCCAGGAGGAGGGTCCGTGGGGTCTGGACCCCATCCTGATTAATGGCTGATTTAGAAATACTTCTCGTAAGTTTGTCCCTGCGACATTTTTTATCACGATTTGAAATGCTGGAATTATATAAAACTGCCTAATGTTCGAAAAGACAACCACCATTCTACCTTCGATTTCACATGGACTTATATTCAAAACGTATTCTTATCGGAAAATGCATCGACTCGGATTCAACCCGTCGTACCGGTGGTTTGTGATCACAAAAATGTACAGAATCTCCGTTGATAAAGTTATATTTCTCGTAATTTCGAAACTAATACAATATTCATCGACCAAAATCAGAATCTCTAAAAATATCCCTTCTATTGGAATTTGGTTCGATTTTGTAGGACTATTATTTCTGACATTGTAGAGATTTAAAGCTTGCGAGAGATAAAAACATTTCTCTTATTCGACAACTTTCTGGGCATCTAGATTCGATATCAGAATACATTCGTTTGTAAAAAAAACGAATCATAATATTCAATTATGTCCTCCTATGAATCCCATAATTTCATATTTCCGTCCTTATTGTACAAAATCACGATTTAGTTTTTCTAAGAAAGATCAATTGTATCTATTCATAATTTCTTAAAGCAAAAGAAAACTTGTAAGTCATAGAATTTATTAAAAAAGTGTGTATTCTACCATGATTACTTACCACCCATACTCTGGGGAAAGTTAAACATGCTTTCCTTATGAGTTTTCTCAGTATAATTCTTTGTAGGTATGCAATATTTTAGATTTTACCATCCGTAATTAGAAAAGTCATCTTCAATCTCATCAGTAGTTTGAGGTGAAGTTATTGATGACTAGGAGGTCCAGAATAGAAATAGTTTGATTTCCTTAAATAATTTACCTGTACTACATTGAATTATTTGCTGTGTTTTCTATGAATTATTTAAGAAACCTGAGTTATCTTTTTGAGATATTTAAGGCTACTATTTGAATATAAGATGAAGGTTTGGCTATTAATGGTTATCTTTAACCTGGGCACAAGTTCTGCATCTGTAACAAGCCAAGAATAGAAACAATTCGATTTCTTTTAATTATTTATGAGAATTTTCTGAATTATCCATCTGAATGATTTCCTTCAATCTTCAGATTTTTAATACTTTTCCAAGGCATTTCAGGATGCTCTTCATAACATAGGAAGAGAGTCTTATGGGGTGTTGGAGATTGGCCACCATTTTTAACAGCTATTTGTTAGGCATTTTTCTCTTAGTAGTTATTTGGTAGTTTTTTGTTAAAAGTGTTTCGACAGCTTAGGTCATTTTGCACGTAGGCCCCCACCGGGAATCAAACCCAGGACCGCTTTCACCGAAGTTGAACACGTTGCCCACTTGGCTATCTGGAAGCCCACGAAAGTGTAAGTATTTACAAGATTGTAAATGTACGATCGCGACAGAAACGAAAAATAACGAAAATAATGCATAACATTCTATTTTTTTCTTCTGTTATATGATTTCTAAGCTGATACAAATATAGATGAGCTACTCTAATCTAAGACTTCGTAACTCTTCATATTTCATGAGGATAATTCTCTAGTAGCATTTTTGTACCAGTTCTTAACAAATGTTAATACCTTAACGGCTATTTAAAATTTTGTTCCTATTGTATGTGAGAAGATGAACTCCCCTAGCTGCGCCATTTCCCTTGCATTAACCAATAAATTCTACTACAAGTTCCACGACAACTGTTTTTAGTAGGTACCTAGCTGATTGAAGCAATGATGATGACATTTTACATGAATGCATTTCTTTCCAAATTGGAATAGTATTGCAGCGAACTGTTCCACAGGACCGGCTCTAGGTGGCAGGCGAATAAGCTAAGTGTCAGCGAGTTCGGAATTTAGAGTCACCCTGAGTATCTTTTCCATCACTATCAGTATGGAAAAATGGTCGTCTTCGAATGAGTGCAGCTGTCGGATGCTCTCTCTTTACTGACGATTATTTTGTTATGGATACCCGAGTTTAGAGTTAAATAAAAACTAAACTAGAGATCCCAAAGAAAGAAAGGTTGCACCAAATTTCAACCATATTATGCAAAAACTTTTGTAACTAGTTTGTATTTTATCGCAGATTGAACGAAAAAAAGTACCCGTTTTCCGCGCTCTTTAACGGAGTACTCGCTTTTAAATTGCATATCTCCATAAGTAACGACTCAATCAAAACGAAAATTTGATATTATATGAGTATTTTATTTCTTATTTAAATACAAAGTTTCAGATTATTTCAACGATTTAATAAAAAATTATTATCCATTATGTGAAACAACTTCTTCTCTGTAGTGGGTGAATATATAAAAGCGAGCTTGGTCTCGCTTGGTATAAAGCTCACAGTAAGAGTTTTTACTAGTTGTAAGTTACTTTAATCACAACTTAGTGATTTATTTTATACGAATTCATATGAACAGGACGAAAAGCTCGCGACAATTGAAAGCAGAATGCCTGCAATTTTGTCGCATTCGCCCGTTTCAGCCTGTCTTTCTGGGGTTCCTTAGCTTTCATAATCCTGTATTAAAAGATAAGAAGGGAGGGGAAACATTGTTTTTATTGCTGTCCCACATTTAAAAAAATCTATCAGGCAGAAAGACTGCACATTATGTTGATGTATTACCATCATCTGCCCTGGTCTTGAACCTTGATGGTCTCATCTCCAGTTGCTCTTCTCTTCAAGCCCTTGTATCCCTCCTGTACATCGTCCGTCATTTTCACCTTCCTCTCTCCCCATGTAATTCCTATCATCCCCCTCCACACCCACATCTCAAATGCCTCCACTCTTTTCCAGTTTCTTTTCAACACAGTCCAAGTTTCGCAGCCGTACAACAGTGCGTTTCACACAAAACACTGGACTAGTCCTTTTCTTTGGTTAATATCCGTTTTGCCGCAGAGGACTTATTGTTTCCGAATGAATTCAACCAAAGCTATCGCTATTCTTATTTTAATTTCCTGCTCACTTCTCCAGCTTTTCGTCAATTCTGTTCTCAGATATTTATAACCCTCCACCCGTTCCAGCATTTCCCCATCGATCCCCGTACGCATTTCTTTATCTCCTCCAATCCTCATAACTTTCGTTTAGATTCTGTTTATCACAAGGTATTATATGACGTATTAACAACTACCGTAAATTTTTATCAGAGCCGGCGAGTGTTGTATTAAACTAATTTTTGCAAATATAAACAATGTCGTGAACAATACGTGGAACTTTCATGAATGTGTTCATAAAGCTGCATTCGATTTCTATCGACAAATGAAAAGACGAGATCTCCAACTTGTTTCATTCAAAACTTATAACCATTCAAAATACTCCATGTTCGCCGATTTTGCAAAAATTTTGAAATTTTAAATATTTATAGCTTTTTCACTTGCTGCATATGTAGACGAGCTCTTAAGAAACTCGGATTTGTAAAGAGAATTGTCGAAGCGAAGAAAAAGTCCGTGAGCGATGTTACGTTGCGTTGGTCAGTCCTCACCTGGAATATGAGTGTAGTGTATGGGACCCTGCAGAAAAGTGTTGTATTCGGGAATTACAAAAAGTACAGCGAAAGGCGACACCTTTTGTAAAGAATTGTTACGACAAGTCAGTGAATGTTAATGAAATGTGTGTTAGTGAAATGCTTCAGGACGCGAGATGGGAATCTTTAGGAGACAGAAGGCTTAAACGAAGAATAAATCTACTTAATAAATTTAGAGAAAGCACTAAAGAAATATTTTCTAGCGTTACTTGGTGGAATTTCATATTAAGAAAACTTATAATGACAAAGTCAAAAAACACTTGTACAATTCCACAGCACCAAAAGAGGGGTTTAACGGTTTCGGCGACCAAGCACCGTCATCAGAACCCATAGGTTTAGGCTGCTGATGATGGTGCTTGGTCGCCGAAACCGGTGCTGTGGAATTGTACAAGTGTTTTCTTTGACTTTGTCATTCAAAGTTATTTTTAGAGAAAGCACGTTCACAGATGATGTAGCTGACATAATGCTTCCCCCATGTTACATAGCCCGTTCTGATACTGCGAGGAAAATCAGAGAAATGCATGCAAGAACAAGTCGTTTCAAAAATTCATTTTTTTCCGCGAACGATACGCGAAAGCAATCTATTAGTGAAGTAGAGTCATGGTGCTTGCACCCCCTGCCACACACCGATAGGCGGCTTGCAGGGTACTTATGTAGATGTAAGCAGTAGTATGTAGCTAACTGTTGCAAAATTTTTCACTAACTGTAACTTAGCTGATAATTATTTCTCGAGAAAGTAAGCAAGTAGAAAATTTTAAAAACTTTTATTGAGTAGAGGCCAATTTCGGTCTGATTGTCCGTGGAATTGCCCAGCCATAAAAAATATGCAGAGAGGTTTTGATAGAACAATTATGTAATAGGAAATAAATTAGGGATACAAAGGTGAATTTCCCATCATCGAAATTCGAGTTATCCTCCATTAAATTTCTTTTATTATGTACTCTATCTAGCGAATGCACAACAATAACAATGAAAGATAAACACACGTAACAATGCTCGGAGTTGAGCCTTTTAGCGTTAGCAGCGAATTAAGAAAATATAGTTTAGTGTTTTAATTGAGATTCGGTCATCTTTCAATACGAGGCTTTTTCGTCGCAACAACATGGGTTCTTACAGTAACTGCTTATCGTATCACTGAATTTGGCAACTGGGGACAAGTGAGCAGCAAATTTTCATCGTTAAATGCCGTCTTATCCCTATCAGTTGACATTTTGTTACATATTGTGTTACAAAAAGTATCACTGAGGCCCGGCTTCAAGCCGCTCTTTTGGCGAAGCTTTAAAATTATTATTATATTCACGCGTTACAATTGGCCAACGGTCCGGTGGCAACGATAATACAATCCCATATAGATCTACAACAATACATCAGTCGCTACAGCCCGTCCAGAACAACAATCAACAATCACTGCATTACAAACTACATCCAGCAATCCTTACGTTTCATCAACAGTAATTATCAACAATCATCGCATTATAAATAGCATCCAACAATCCTTAAATCCCATCCAAAATAACAACAAGCATTGCATTACAAAATGCCGACATAGTTACCATTTTTAACTTAAGTTAATTCTTTTTTTCTTTAACTAAAAATCATTATGAATGGTTGATCGATAAATTTGATTCAGCGTAATTGTGAATTCAGCGTACTATTGTAGGTGAATAAGGAGTCCCGTAAAATCTTGTACTTAAGTTGTAAATTTAGGCTAGAGATGCCAACTTACGATTCATGATAATGCCACTTGATGCACCCTAAAAAGTTGCTAAAACTCCTCATTTTGCTTAGTATGCCTCATTTCCTTCTACTAACTCTTCGAGACTAATGGTAGAGGGGATGAGGTCCCAAGCGGCCTTAGGGCTGAATACTTCACAGACCAATTCATTGGTGGAATTTACGATAAAGGAAACTTTCGAATGGATTTCGGAAGAATTCGCATATAACTGAACTTTTTGGAGTTGAAAATATAAAATGTTACTCAAATGAAAATGACGAAGTTAGATGTAATCCGCCCATCATTGAACTAGGGGCGTAGCCAGGATTTGTCTATAGGTGGAGGGTTCCCGGGTCATGGAGTAAACGTAAATTTGCCTACATTCCCGGAAAAGGCAAACTTTAGCCCTAAATGTAATACAGATGGAATCAGATTTATACTAACATACATTCTCCACGAGTGATTGTGTAACCGTAAATTTTCAGACAATTACAATTTATTTCCATAATTTTTTTACTTTTTAAAAACTATTTTGTCTCTGTAGGGTTAAACTTCCAAACCCACTGCGCCACTGACTGAACATTTTTGTTATTTATTTACTCGAGATAGTCCCAAATTATAGATTTAATTAATTAGCACTTAGGCATTTAGAGCCTATACTTTGACAGAAATGTCCGCAGCACTAATTGGCAACACTAAAATCAATGTTTGCGTTTTCTATTAGACCTAATGATGAAATAATCACGTCGAAACCGGTCGTCAACGTTTCCTCATTTTTGTGGTTGCGCATGTTTTGCGTGAATTCTAATTAAAAGTAACGAATGAGATGTCACAAGCACCGCTTCAGGGGAATCTTTCCTATTTTCTTCAAATTCAAACGATTATCATTCGGCATATTTTCGAATTAATCTGTATACGTTTCATTCGGATACCTATCGATATGTTTTGTTTACCGCGGATAAACAAATCAATCAATCATAAATTGTTGACTTCGTAATGGACAGCGCGAGTGTAGGCGCATGCGCAGTGTGTGAGCTGGCGTGAGTGCGGCGGGCTGCCGACGCGTTTTCTCTTCTCCTCTCATTGATTGGGACTGTGTGTCATAAGACGGGACTGCAGGAACACCGCTTCACCGAGGTAAGTCCTCTCGCATCACTATTACCCGTGTACGGTGTTAACGTGTGAGAAGCACCGTGGCTTTCTCTCTTCGCGCGTGCGAGTGCCGCTCCCTCAGCACCATATTACACTGTTACGTGTTTCATACGTTCCCTGGCGTGACTTTCCCCCGGTTCACGTCAATGTTCATTAAGGATTCACGTTATCTTCACGCAAAGCCGAATCCTTTTTACGATCACGGGCACGTTTCGTGAGAAGCGGCGAGAGAGTGTCCTCTCGTGAACACACATCTTCAATGCGATTGTTTTTAGAAAATATGCCTCCGGTTATATTTAGCAATCGAATTTCAATGTTCGTAAAACCGAGATTATGTAATTTTGAGTCGATTCTAAAGCCGATTGTCGTACTCTCTCTTCCGCCGTATGCTCTAATTGCATCATTATTTAGGACCCTTACTTAAGAATTTTTTACCCCAAGAATTCATATTTACACATTTATAAGCATATATAAGAATGAGAAATGCCTTCATTCTGTGTTTAACATGTGTGGAGTTCCTGTTAGAAAATAGACCCGTAAAGGGATGGACGGTCGTAGGGCATGGCTTTCTACGCCCTATCGATAAAAAATCTTACGAAAAAAAAATCAAATTAAGATTTTCGTATTATTAAATGTCATTTATCCACGAATGATAGACATTCTGTGCGATAATTTAGCAAATTCGACTGAAGGAAATTCCTAATTGCTCAGTTTAATGTTTAGACGTATACTAGGACAGTTGATAGCTGTAGCGTAGCCCCTACGAATAGTAATAGGACAGAATTTCATTTCTGCATTTATTATGGAATTTCTTTTTTATTTGTTCGAATCCAACAGCTGGTTATATATTCATGTTCCCATTCCTTATAATATATTGATAATATTTTAATTAAACCGTTTTGATAAAAACAACCTTTCTAATGCAAGACCCAGAACATATTCCTGTTGTTCTTTCGTGGGGAAACGTTTTCTTATCACGAATCATTGAACTTTATCTCATTTCCATACCAATATTACACCTTTTTTTGGCGCATGTTCATATTATCCTTGCGTTGAAACTGTTGACTTCTGGGGAAATGTTCGTAAGTTTTGGCACGATTGCAAAATTTCACGCAGATTTATATTCCATTTTGCAGCCAAAAAGACTGTAATTAAAGTAGAAGGCGGGCGAAAAACATCTAATTTTCTCGCCACCTTAATCGCAAAATAAACATGTAATTTCCCTTTTTCGATGTCGTCGTGATGAATAAACAATCCTTTTTCGTCGTTAAGTTATCCCTGCGATATTTTATCGTAATTGGAATGAAAGGGAATTGCCTCCTCTTCTAAATGCCCACCGTTTGCTTAACACAGTTTTTATATGGACCTAAAGTCCCAACGTTTTCTTATGATTGAATTTATATTCCATTGGCGTTTCCAGGAGGAGGGTCCGTGGGGTCTGGACCCCATCCTGATTAATGGCTGATTTAGAAATACTTCTCGTAAGTTTGTCCCTGCGACATTTTTTATCACGATTTGAAATGCTGGAATTATATAAAACTGCCTAATGTTCGAAAAGACAACCACCATTCTACCTTCGATTTCACATGGACTTATATTCAAAACGTATTCTTATCGGAAAATGCATCGACTCGGATTCAACCCGTCGTACCGGTGGTTTGTGATCACAAAAATGTACAGAATCTCCGTTGATAAAGTTATATTTCTCGTAATTTCGAAACTAATACAATATTCATCGACCAAAATCAGAATCTCTAAAAATATCCCTTCTATTGGAATTTGGTTCGATTTTGTAGGACTATTATTTCTGACATTGTAGAGATTTAAAGCTTGCGAGAGATAAAAACATTTCTCTTATTCGACAACTTTCTGGGCATCTAGATTCGATATCAGAATACATTCGTTTGTAAAAAAAACGAATCATAATATTCAATTATGTCCTCCTATGAATCCCATAATTTCATATTTCCGTCCCATTTTGGGAAATGCAGTAATTTAATTTTTTTTAATATTAGAATTAAAATTATTTATATAGAAAGAAGTATATTTATGCTGCATCTCAATTAAAGTAAAAACATGCTTGTTTTAGAAACGATTCAATTTATTAATCCTGAATTACATAAATGACTTTGTTTAAGTCATTTTCACTATAGGAAAATAGTAAAACGTAACAATTTCCCTCAAATAATCGCTAATTTCCGTTCAAATAATGTCTGTTACTAAACCATATTAATTCTTTTGTCTTCCACGGGGAAAAATGCGTTTACTTGACGAGGGAAATGCTTGGATTTTTTCTTCAAATCTGGAACGGTTTTAATTCTGTTTGTTAACTTGCGATAGGACGCATACATGGGAAATCCCAACCCGTCATTATTAAATTTTCCAAAAATTCACCCTCAGTTTGGTCGTAATAAATTTTCCTTATTGCAATTCGAAGTTTCGTTGTGATCTATAATTTTTCGCAACTCAGTGTTCTACATAAATCCGTCAGAAGCCCGCCCCTCGCGTTGTAGCCGGAAGATCATAAATGGCGAGTTTAACGGTAGAAGACGTTACTATACCTTGTCAAGGGATGAATATATTGTTTGGAATATCGTTTTACACGAAAAGAACAAATGGAAAAATCCTATATTAAGATCAGATCCTCAAAACCCTTGGATCTTGAGGATCCTTTCAAATGATTCCATTTTGTCAAAACCTTGGATTGCAGCATTTTAGTAAACAATCGTCTTTTGCTTTGGCTTTCATTGACTAACATTTTGAAGCCCTTAAGAGAATATCTGCTAGGAACTATTTCTTTCTCGAGTTTTAATGTTGATAAAGTTTGCACAATCGCACAAAGAATAGCTGCAGTGTCCAAATATGTGCTTATTCATCGAAATATAAGAAAATGATAACCATGAATGTAGATATTTCTAGTAAAATACCCCACTGGTGACTCTAAAAGTGTGTGCCTAGTTATAAATGTTTCCGTTTCCATTACATTTTGAGCGGAAATCAGCCTGCCCCTGACTTGTAGGCAAATTTGCATTTACTTCTTGGCTCTGGACCTCTCCCTATAGACAAATCTTGGTTACGCCCATAATATACTCCTATAATCGCCTTCGACAACCGTCTTGCTCATCAAGGGGACGGATTGTTTGTAATCACAACATTTTCATTTATTACATCGAAATTCTAATAATTTCGAATTGAAACAGTATTCCGAAACCAGAAAAATCTGTAATCGATTTCCTTTCTTTTGATACTTGCCTCGATCTCGTATGACTACTCTTTCGAGTTTGATTTTAGAAAAAATAAAATAAAACTTGCAAACCATAAATACTATATGTACTGAACTTGCGTTTGCTACAGTAACGCTTTGACTCGTCTGGGAGTTGATCTGGAAGCTTCTAGGTACACACATCCTACATGGAAAAATGATTATTATCTTCGTGGTGTCGTCATGCACCAAATTGCAAAGTTTGAAAGTTTTGCAACTTTTGGTTGTCAAATTGCAAGCGAACTTACATTCAATGAGACACACGAACTATCCCAAAGTTTCTATTATTCATCAGAAGAAGACAATATTAACGTCTGTCCTCCACGGATCTTGGAGGAAACACTTCCTAAATAAGATCGCTAGACACCCATTGGTTTTAACCTTTTATAAGAATAAATATTCTCATTTCATTCAAAGAAGAGATGATTCGATGTGCCTTATTTAAAGTTTTTCTTTTAAATAGCTTTCCTTCATTGCTTAAATTCTTTCATTTCAATCCAAAAATGAAACTGTTCGTTCTTACTTCGGAAACTGGAATATTTGCAATACTTAAATTACTGTGCGTTCCCAAGCCTTTGACTCAATCACCGTATCGATGATAAGAATTCCAAAATATTCTTGTTAAATGCTAATTAAGGGCCTGTTTTTGTGATCCGAGCTTTGTTTCTTGAAAAAAAAAATCAGATAAAAAATGTTGCCTTGTTGTGAAAGCAACAAGATCGCAGATGGAAATTCGCACTGTTTAAGTCTAATTTACGAATTTGCAATTCTAAAGAGAGCTCTCCCGCTTTGTCATTCGCAATCAGTTATGCTTAGGAGAGAAATGAAAGGTGAGCATTTCACCGTCGGAGGCGTTAAAAGGATCATCGCCACAGATTCTTTCCGCATTGACTCCTGTTTGCGGTTAACCCTTTAGTTCCAATATCAACAGTTTTATGACTCATTTCTCTTCTATTGTCATTCCACGCGTTCCATGGCCATATTTGGGCTTCATACCTTCCCTTAGATATTTACCATCTCTCCCAAGTTGGGTTTACAGTTTCATCTACGTCATATCACTCTTATTTTTCACTCCTTTGCTCTTCTTCTCTCTCGTCTTTTGTGTTTCTGTTACTCCAGCATAATGTGAAGTACTTTTCATTTGGCTTTAAGTATAAGTTAGAAAATGGTACCTACTTAACAAAGATTCATACTACCTCGAAACTTCAACTTGTCTATATAATCGTTTTTCTACTTGTCACTGCAGTAAATCACTCTATCAATTCAAAAGAGCCATGGAATTGATTTCCTAACCTTCCGTCGATAAAATTGCAAATAAGATTATTTTAATATAACTTTCCGTCATAGTTTCATTTTTATATTTTCAAACTTCAAAGAGTATTTAGTGTTTATTTCGATGATATATTTTATAGGAGATGACTATTTAAAGTATGAGGTGACTATTTTTAGTTTAATATCTATTCAAAAAGTTGTTTTGCCTAAAAATAGACATTTTCTCTTAGAAATGGAATAAAATCCTATATTAAAAGAAAGCTCTATTTTACAGCTTTAAAATGTGTTTATGCAATGCAATTTATGCCTTAGACTCTCTGAGAAATAGACGTTTGACCGCGCGCGCCTAATTCCGCCCTTTTTTACGAATTTTGCCAACCGGCCATTTTGAAACTATTCGGACTATCGGTCTAGGAAGAGACAAAAGTGCTTCTATGGTCACTACCCACAATATGTCAGAGTTTTAAGAAGATTCGAGCATGTCATGTTTTTTCTTGTTTGGCGTGTATTGGCCCTATACGGAGAAATATTTATAAAAGATTTGAATTATTGCCTCTTTTTATGACGTTAAATTTTAAATAATTTAGTAATATTTTTTAATTTCCGAAATTCCATGCCGACTGTTTTAAATCTTAGGCGGTCGCCTAGTTTTCTAGGCGTTTCTTCTGCTTACCAACCTCTTCAATCCAGACAGAACACTTCCTAACTAAAAACATACCGTCATTTTTCGTAATTCAACCCAGTTGTCCCTCCATAATTACTTCTCTCCAAATTCTTCACAATAATGCCTTTATTAACTTGCTTCAGTGTGTTCCTATTTATCTCCATTCTCTTTTTATCAAAGTATTCCTGCGAAGGACTTATTCGCAAATTATTCAATCTCCTTCGTCTTCCTCGGAATTAACTGACATGAGATTAGATTACAATTTTATGTGCGTTTTCACGTATGTGCAGCCAATTATAGAATACGATTACCAGTACAACTTGACCTACATTTTAAGGCACCCAAGTGTAGATACTTTTTTTCTGGTAACAAAACCAAATAAAGCAGAAATGACTAAAGAAAAGATGCAGTTACACAGACTTAGAACGTATCCCACGCCTTGTTTTATCATCGGAGGTTTTACCTTCGCAACAACACGTTATCTCCAGTCTTGATCAACATTTTAGTTCCTGCTTTAGTTTATGTTCAATAATTTTCCGCATTGTCTAAACTAATTAAAATTTCGACCCCGATTGGAAGTGAATTTTGAGTAGTTTACAAATAAAAGTGAAAACTCAGCCTCAAATTGGACTGAAAACCTCGACTACTACTCGGGTACGTATGGTATATTGGGTTTCTCAAAAGTCACCATCTATTTTTGGAAGTGATTGGAATAATGGAAAAGTATGGGTTATGTTTGAGAAATGTACTTGTTTCTAAGAACTAATACTTCCATGTCGACCACCAGTGACTCTACAAAGAGAATTTGTTTTCTGAAACACAATTTCCAATATTTCAGACTTATTTTAGGCTGACTGCTACTTAATTATGACGGTTTTCGGACAATCGCTCGACAACAATTGATTCACAACACTTGCTCGTCAACAATTATTGTTTCCCAACAATCAATCGCCAACATTACCCCAGAAAATAGCGAGTGAGTACACACTTTATGACAGTATAAGACTTTAAAAGAATGGGATGTCATTTAAATAAATAGTGACTTTTGAGACTACCTAAATATTACACTTGGTCGTATTTGTTCGTCCATATTTATGTACTCGTATGTATATATTCATTCTTAATCTACCTATTCACATACATTTCTTCTTCCTTTTCTTTGAAAGAAAGTTATGAATAAGGAAATATGCCCTATATATAACCTAGAATTCGCATCGCTCCACCTTTTATAGAAATAAAAAATTTAGCTGATCAACTTTTCACTGCTCAATTGTTGAGCTGTAGAAATTTTTAGGATTACAGTTCGTTTGTAGGTGATCGTATTGTTTATCTTTAAAGTATTTCACCATTGAGAAGTACTAGTACAATTGAAAAGCTCTTCTCCGGCGTCCTAAACATGAAACAACGTGCGCGACACGAATCTCGAAAATCTATAGTCGTTCCGCTCAAGTATGTCAGCAGTTGGGATTGATCTTCTCAAGGATAGAGCGGAATTCACCCGTCTTTTTAAAAGGAAAACTCCTTACGAGTGAAATCCTACTTGAAATTATTTGAAAGAAAATCTCCAGCATAAGACGGTACTTGTTGCGTGAGCCATCTCTTTTATTTGCCATTTTCCCTAATATGTTCCAGTTTAGTCGATTTTTCCACATTATCCTGGGTATTCTCTAATCTCCCAGTCACTTTAAAGGTTTCAACAGCTGTTGGTATTCAGGGGATCATTACTGCCATTAAGAATGATTTAATCTAAGTGAATTATAAATTGTCATGACGACATTACTTCATTTTCAAAGCTTTGAAATGCCGGGGAACACATTGCACCATCTCGTCTTAATAAGGTTGATAATAATAATAATATGCATTTAAGGATGTGTAAGATAAAATATTCCCACAAAGAGCTCAACCGAGAGGACTTTGATGTTCATCTTTTAATGTAAACCAAGGCGTGTTCGAAATGAGGAACGTTCTAGAAATTGTTGGCGTTGTAGTAGTATTCTTAAAAGTGCTTCGACAAATAAGGTTATATCGTACATGAGAGTCTCCACCAGGAATCGAACCCGGGATGGGAGCCCATTGGCCTTGATAGGACCAATTGGCAAATAATCGTAAAATCTGGATTAATTTAAGGTATATGAAAAGGGTGTCGTTCCTTAATATTTTTCGTCCCAGTTCAACGACGAAAATGAATATCGGTTCAATTCCGATTTTGTCAACGTCTAACCGGTTCGAACCGTTTTTTCCGCTCTTACCATTATAATATTATACCTTCTGAAAGTATTTTTTGTTACTCGTTGAACATTTTTGTCACATTACAACAAAGTCAAGAATAGAACTTGGTGATAGTTAAATGCCAGTGTTAGTTGCACATGTTTTGTAAACCTTCCATGATGAACGGTGAGGTTGTACGCCTTTTGGGTCAGACTTCGTGGGATTTCCAGCGGATTAAATAAGATGATGTTCCGTCATTAGTATTAGCCATCAAACGTTGGCCTCATTGCGTGTGTATGAATTGGCTGAAATCTCGGTCATATTTCATCCATACAATACGTTGGAAAAACAGAAGATCCTATACTCCCTCTAATCCAGAATACTGTAAGCGGTAATTGTCTAATTAAGTCCAGAGCAACGTCTGTGAGTAACACACTTTCAAAACATTCAAAAAGTAACTGAAATGAACGCCATTATTCAGAATCTCTCATACCTCGGTGGCTTCACATTAACACGTCCATGAGAAAGACAACAGGAAATGAAATAAAATATTTCCACTTTTCTGCACCTAAAGACAGGTGAATAATATTTCTCCCGCTTGTTTATGAAGATAACTCCGGAGACAAGAGTCGAAAGGTCGATTCTATTAGTAGCAGAAGTAATATTTTGAAAGTGCTTCGAAAGCTGAGGTCAATTAGTATGTGCGTAACTAAAGATACAAATAATGGGAACGAATGTTGAAAACTATTTTTTTAAATAAAGGTTTTCACAAAGTTATTCAGTTAGCAACTCTAATATGCCAGGGTTTACGAACAAAGAAATGGAGAAATTGAAGGATGAACTGCACCGAGGAATTGTACGGAGAAGAAATGACAACTGGTTGTATTATCAATTGAGAAGCGAATTTATGATGATGGAAGTAGGATTGGACTCGAATTTCGGAAAGGAATGAGGTGAGCCTTGAAAGAATTGAGAGAGCCATCTGGAGAGAAGAGAGAAAGGCAGGGAAGAGCAGATATCTCCTTGTAGCGTATACTCATCGTTAAGTCGAGAAAAAAAGAGTATCGATAATGACGTTAAGTGAGGTATGAGTGCCTGATGCGGTCGAATCGCGAATCTTCGTTCGCTACTTCATCACGAACACCGGGAGTTTTCCGTTTGAATTAAATCTTTACTGAGAACTGATTAGAAAACGAAGCTCTCAAAGTACGAACTGCTCTGTGATATTTACAAAAAGTACCAATGGATAACTAGGAGTGGCCTAGCTTCATGCCAATGCGAGTCATATATACAGGAATCTCAAAGTATAGGAAGCCGCAATGAGTTTTTCGTAAAAATTAATTTCAGCAATTCAGAAACATTCATTAAAATATTGTTTACATTGATTAATAGAGAATTCGCATTATTTCAGTGAAAATAAATTACATATACAATTTATCGCTTCTTAGTTAAATAGTAACAATTTATTTGTGGGCCATTATTTATTGTCCTTCTCTTCAAATGAATGGGTTTGTACTTATTTTACCTGGCTTATGAGTCCAGGCTTGCTGTTCTACAGAGCTGTACGCAGAATTTCATAAGAATAGAATATTGATATTTCTTTCTAATTTTAAATATCTCGAGAAAAGTTTTTCAGATTCCAAGGCGATACTTCTTAAACCAAAATCATCACCTCGTGTTAGTTATGAACTGTTTACGGAGAGGAGCCGCTTCCGAGAGAACAAGGAGCCGCATGCGGCTCACGAGCTGCTATTTAGCCGTCCCTGAAATATGTTTCGAATATCTATACCGGAAAATGAGAGCAAGTTCGGAATCAGCGGCAGAGGAAAGGGGATTATTAGTGATATAGATGTGGTTCCTGGGAAGAATAACGAAAAAATAGGAGCGAGTACTTAAAGCGTAAGATCAAATGAAGGTAAAGCCTTGATAAAAAGATAAAAATAGACAACATTAATAAAAAGGAAAAATGATCAGCACAAACTACGGTACTGAAAGTGTGAAGTTACTGAGGAAGACCAAAAGGTAGAGCCGAAAATGCTTGAATTTTGCTACGCTTGATTGAACAACAGCTGAGTTGTAAATGGTTGATCAGTTATATTTTTGTTTTTATACGAAGTGGAGCAATACATTCTGTAGGTTACATGTAGAGCGCATTTCCTCATTAATAACTTTCTTTCAAAGAAAAGGAAGAAGAGGTATATGTGAATAAGTAGATTAAGAATGAATATATACATACGAGTACATAAATATGAGCGAACAAATACGAAAAAGTGTAATATTTAGGCAGTCTCAAAAATCACTACCTACTTCAATGACTTCCTGTTGTTTTAAATCCCTATGCTGTCATAAAATGTGTTCAGACAATCACTCGATATTACCTGGGAGTAATTGTTGGCGAATGATTGTTGGGAAACAATTGTTGACGAGTAACTGTTGTTAAACAGTTGTTGTCGAGCAATCGCCATTAACCGTCATAATTAAGTTCCAGTTTAGACTGAAATACGTCTAAAATAATGGAAATTGTTTCGCAAAACAAATTTTCGCTTTGTTTAGTCAATGATGGTAGGTTCAGCATGAATGTATCAGACAGAATGATAATTTATGAATGTCTCGAAAGTAACTATCTATTTCAACGATATCCTATTTTATCAGGTATATTATTTTTATGTTTATTATTAGGATATTATTTCCGAGAGTAATTGTTGGCGAGTGATTGCTGGAGAGTAATTGTTGTTGATTGATTGTTTTCAAGCAATTATCAGAAAACCTACATAATTAAGTTGCAGTTAAGACTAAAAACCGTTAAAAATACTGGAAATGTGTTCCAGGAGACAAATTTTCGGTTTGTAGAGACAACTGATGGTCGGCTTGTGGAGAATTAATATTTAAAAATAAGTATGTTTTTCTGACTTAAACCAATTTTCCATAGTTCCCATCACTTCTTTCGAGACGCCCTTCTTTTATACCAACGCATCAATAAGGATGCAATGGTATTCCTCCGAGGGCACCTATAATATTCATCGACGGACATTCTTGCCTCTTTATCCAGAGGATAAACTCGAGAACTTTCGGAATAGGGACATTTTCGCACCAAAAGCCCTTGCCAATTCCCGGCACTCAAAGTGATGAGACATGTCGGGCAGACGTTACTTTCTTCGATCTCCTCCATCCCATTCCGTGTCGCCGCCATTGATCTGTTTCCCTCCCCGAATTCGTGCGTGTCCTTGGCATTCGTGCATTCATATCCGCCCCCACGACGGAGGGTCGTTTTCCCACAAATCGCTACGTGGACGCCAGGGGAACAACTTTGAACACTACATTTACTTTCGACGTTATGTAACTCCTTTATATTTAGAATTTGGATGGGGTGTAGAAACATACCTTTCCTCTGTGATCTCATAAGTTTCTTTTCTTCAATTTCATATAATATCTCTTACTGCTACTATTGTTATTATTCTTGACGTAGTATTTTCTCATCGTTTCTGCTCGAACAATTTCACCTGTGCGGTAGATGGGAAGAACTAGGCTCTGTCGACATGAAGAGGGAGTTCAACCATGCGGTTCTTGATTTTCCCGTTTCATTTAGAAACTTATGCAGAATGCGACAAGTTTGCAGTAGGACCGCTTTTTGTGCTCTGTTAATGATATTATTCGCCAAACCAAGTTTCTCCGTATATCCAATGATGTTGTTCGACACCAATCCTTCTGTAGGAATTACCAAGGAGATAACCTGAACATCCGTTAGTTTCTAGAAACTTTTTATCTGCCATGCAACCTCTTCATATCTATCCCTTTTTTCCATCTCGGTTCTTAGGATGTTATGGGACAAAAGTACTGCCGTGTCGATGGTTATTGCGTATTTATCGGCGTTATCAATTAATAAGATATTTAATCGGTTGAGACAGGTCTATCCAAATATGAACGATGCTCCTCTCTAAGACAGGACTTAGTAGAATGTTGCTATACCTTCATCAAAAAGTTGATATTTCATACCCAGCTGTTGATGATACCTTTGCAGCATGTCTTCCCAAATATGCTGTATCAGCACATCCAGCCATTCAATGTATTATCCAGTTTTGCTACATTTTCGACACCTATCTAGGACGTCCAACTTCAGGATGTATTTTTTGTAGCTGAAGGTTTTTATAACCCTGTTTAAACAGGGTTTTCTATTATTCGTTCTAACCTTTACATATCATGACAAATACGATAATTTTCATACGGGTTTTGGTAAAGAGTGGTAAAAGGTGCGCATTATTAGTGGTAAGATGAGTATCTCATAAGGACGTGCGAACTTAAGTGGAACTTTTCCTCTTAACCCCCCTGCCACACGCCGGAAGGCGGCTTGCAGGGTACTTATGTAGATGTTAAGAAGAACGGGCAAAGTGCCCCACTCCTCATCTTGTCCAGGAAGCCTCATTCCGTATCCAAAGATATCGGTGGCTAATGATGGAGGGATTGAGACTAAAGATGGAATTAGGGTATAATATATAACGGACAGACGTTCACATTTGCCATTTTGCCAACGAAAACGGTGAAATTTAAAGAGATGTGCTGAAGTGTCGAGCAGAAAAATTTAAAGATCGGTCGTCTGAGAATATTTTTTAAATCATTGAATTCCATGATTTTTTGGAATCACCCTATTTTACCAATATCTGCCTCAGTTTTTCTATAATTTCATTCACGTCCTATATACGTAATTGCATTTCATGAGAATGGAAAAATAAGAAATCTAGAAACTGCAATAACATATATCTTCACCATTTATTCAGGTGCAAAGCGTTATTTGAAAGTTTATCAAATGCTATGGGAGACCCTTATTATGGGTTGCAATTATTTTGCTCATTGCGTGAAATGTAATCCAACGTTAGATAGAGAGGACGTTCCGGGAACCGAGCTTTTGGCAATGAGTCTGGAATACTGTTAATAACAAATTGGAAATATCGAAATTGGAGAATTTTGAACCAATTTCCAAAAGATTATTTGGCATTATTTGTTTAAGACTTAATCTTTCATTTCTTTTCAAAACCAATAGATCTTAATAACGCTTAAAAATGTCATTTAATGTGAATATATCTCATTTCTTTTTCTAAAAAAAATGAAATCTTCGAGTTTCTACAAAATTCTCAACCCCTTTCCATAAAGTACGTAATTTTATGCTTTGTTCAGTTAATTAACTGATTCAGTATTAGTTTGATAATTACAATGAAATATAAAAAATGATCTCAAGATGTAGATAATGATTTTTAGGATTTTGAATATGATATCAATTCCCTTTAAAAAAACAACTTTATTAGGTACTCAAACTTTGACCCAGTTTTTTTAAGTGTATACCCTGCTATATTTCATGAGTTTTCGTATTATTTATTCTACTGGATTTTTTGTTAATAAATATACTTTGCTCGTTAAGTATTTGATTCACAAACCAATAGCCACTAAACGTTTTGAATTTTGATCATTGCAAGAATCGGAATCATATCGGAGAATCGTAACGGAATTGGAAGTTTTGTAGTACGTATATAAGTTTTCTATCTTTCGGTAGGTTCACGTTTCCTAATATTCCCAACTCAACGCCTTTGCTTTAGCTTCGTGGTAGCTTACTCTACCCTTTCTGCCATTAACAACCTTTGTATTTTTCTTCCCCTCCGTTTTTTCGCTTGTATTCTTCCCTCAGTCACATTCTTTGGCAAAATTTTATAGGGGTATTGAGAATTTGATCAGAATCTGTAAAAAATTCAGTATAGTCCCATTCCTGAATAATTTCAAACTAAAATGAGACAGCGATATTGTTGTACGAATATAACAATTATATTTCTTGCCAAATTCTTGCAGACGACAATGAGAGTGATTATGAGACAATGAGACTATGAGAGATGTAACAATAGTTTGTTGCAAACAACAATGAGCGTATTTTCCTGGAACTTTTGTAACCCCTCAAGTAAAGACGTGGAGATTATTTCCGCCTTCTCTCAACATCTCCCGGTTGAAATATTGCCTCCAGTTTTCTCTTGGGAAGCCTAACAAAACACAACTACACGTCAGTCCGATTTCGCACGAACAGGAGTGTATTATCTCAAACAGGAATTGGGACGGGAGATATCCTGTGGGCCAATGCCACCGCATGGTTGTCACTGTAACCTCAATTTTATCATTTTTACTTCAGCAAAGAAGAAAGGCGTCTAAGGAATACATTTCACTGGATGTCTCCCAGGACTATTTTGCAATAGCATAACAACCCACATATTTTATGATGCGTTAAAGATTACTGAAAAAGGGATAGTTTGCTTTGAAAGGGCGTTTTCAACTTCAGTAGAATGTGTGGAGAAAACAAGATCGACAGATTCGATCATGGTTGAGTAATGAAATAAGGTATACTACAAAAAATTATTAATGACGATTATAAACTGGTGTTTTAGGATATTTAGGGAAAGATCAGGGAAGATTTGTCCAACTATTATATCCTAATGAATGGAATATTTTTCATTTGTCTTTTGGATAGAGAAAAATTGATCTTTTATTTACTTTTGTCTCAGTCTTGTTCATGGCTGTGATGATTTGAAAGCTAATGAGGTATGAGATTTAATGAATAATAATATTAATAGTGAATAATGGCATTAATTAAGGTTGCTCCTTAGGCAATGTTACGAGAAGTGTTACTCGTAGAGTCATTGTGCTTCACTAAGGTCGAATTGTTCTGCTTGTAGCATTCTGTCTCAGTGAGGAAAGCAAGGGCAAACTACCTCACTCCTCATCTTCAAGCCTCATTTTCTTCTTCTAGCCCTCCGCAGCTTATTGTAGAGGGGATGAGGGCCCAAGCGGCTTTCGGGCTGAAGACTGCACTGAAGAACAAGGAAGATGTTTTACCAATCATTAATGTAGCCCACAAAGGTATCAGCTTTTGTTTATAATAAATTTGAATATTTTATAAGTTAAAATGGGCAGATATCTCAGGGTTTTCTTGGATAAATTGTAGCATTTAATCCGCCCTTTGAGGAATAAGCTATAGGATCCCTCGGCCAACTGTGTGTTCCTTACTTGATAAGTATTGAGTGAGAAAGCGGCTGAATTCTAAGAGAAAATTCCTACAAAATCACGCCTACACGGCAAAGAACGCGCGTCGCTAAATATTCTTAATAGAAGTATTTCGGAATGGAATTAGTTACGTGGTTTAAGATCTTGCAAGAAAATATATTTTTTGATAATTTCCTTATCTTGTACATAATTAGGATGAACTTTGGTATGAGAAGGAAGGTAGACAGCAGTTCCGGAGGCATTGCTTGACAGCGTTGAGTGCGGTTTCCCAGCGACCGCCGCTGTAGCGGAGAAGGCCTGTCTCGAAAAGGCCGAAACCGAGATGAAGACTTGACAGATGTGCATTTATAAAACGGGTTAACACGGCGGAATAGGAGTTCCATAAACACAATGATAGCAATGAGTGAACGAATTGAGATTCTGACGTCGTAGGCAATAAAAAACATTTGATCATTTCTAAAACATAGAGATAAATAACACGATGTCATTTAAATGTGTCCATATGACCCCTCCAGTTCCCTCTATACATGTCATCGACCATGTGGAATTCACAGCGTGGACTTCACTCTAATCCAAATGATGAACGCTGACATTTTAATCTGTTGAGACTGACCCATAAGAAGCGCAATCTCAGCGCACTTATCACATCTTAAATCACATCTCAGCGCACTCATCACAGTGCAAAAGCAATCTCAGCGAACTTATCATAAATTCAGCGCACACAACGATCTCAGCACACATATCACATCTCTATTCAACTCTCAGCGCACTAATCACAGTATAAGCGCAATCTAAGCGAACTCATCATAAACTCAACGCAACCTAAGCGCACTTATCCCATCCTTAATTACTTCTCAGCGCACTCACCTCAGTGTGAAAGCGATCTCAGCGAACCCATCATCTTGATGTGCATTCACACTTGTGTGCACATCAAGATGCACACAAACTACAGCGTTCATTCACTATCTGTCCGTACTGTTAATAATTACGGCAACATTTTCTGAGTCAATTCATACCGTTTTTTACAGCTTATTAAAATGATAAATTAGAAAAAAAAATGTGAAAATGGGCCTAAATTCCCAAATATTCATATAGGGTATCAGTTCGTATTCAGCAATCGCCTGGTCGTCAAGGTAACCGGTTGTTTACGAACAATTTTAAGAAATGTGAGCTTATTGAATCGAATTTCTCCCAATTTCGAATCGAAAACAATAACATATGACCGAAATGAGAATCCAATTCTCTTTCTTTGGGTACTTGTCTTGGTTTCTTCGGACCATTAATTCTAATTTAATTCTGCAAAATAAGCAAAGGCTCCAAGCTGCTAAAAAGAAGTTTATATGCAGTTCTTATTGGAGTGAATACGAGTTGTCTACAGTCGAATCCGGGACATTTTTAATGTCCAACGAGGCTTCTTTACGTGTCCTACAATTCCACACTTTCACTTTATGGGGAAGTGCGCTAAATTATTTCTCAAATTAGTTCCTTGATGCATTTCGTATGGGAGCCACAGAGATCGGATGCATAAATCTATAACCGGCATGATTATTATATAAGATGCTCGCCTGGGTCATGAGAATCGAATGCTACACCGTTTTAAAAGCTTGGCACACCTCTCCCTTACACTGATAATAGACTTTACCTGTACGTAGTGGTCTCCGGTTCGACCTAAGAAGAGTCAGGGCGTTCCCTTCTGAAGGAAATGTAGTCTACTTTTATTGATCACTGGCCTCATTTTCCGAAAAATTCTATAATTTAAATAATTGATTGAGATTAATAAGGAAAGTTTTATATGAAAGGAGATAAGTATCCACCGTAATAGTTTTCTGGTCCAAATAACGCAAACTTATACCGAATATATACCTTTCCTATACTTATATACCGAAATCCTGTCAAAGTTAATCACTTTCAAACACCTACTATGAATGCCATTTTTTTAAATTGTGGTAATTTTCTAGACATGTTCTACAGATTACAATGAGGAATGGATCTGAAAAGAACGAACTGTGATGGATGGGAGAATTTTTGTCTCTGACGTCAGACAATTTTCGATTATTCCTCACCAAAAAATACAAAACGACAACTATTAAATTTCTAACATTAGTATTTGTCATCTGCAATAATTCGTAATGAGCGTTAGTTGAGAACCACTTACCTCGTACTTCAAGCAATAACTTTCTTTCTCTTTCATTTACTTATTTTTATCGATAGAATCGCCCTTTAATTCAGCGTTGATAAACTCCACTAATTCTTCGATACTTTCGAAGTACGTCAATTTTAAATGGGAGCTTTCCATCTGCCTTTGTACATACCTTAAGCATGTAAACTGCCACCTAATAGCTGTAAGAATCTTCCCCATATGATGAGAATCCTTTAATGATAAATGGCTACAAAGTCACTAATAGGAATTGGATTTTGCACGATAAGAGATTTCAAGGTAAATTAAGAATATCAGGAAAGTAGCTCAATATTGCGTATCATACGCAATGCAATGAAAGGTATAGTTTCTCTGAGTAGTACAAAGAGTTAAGGTAACGTAATTATTGTGACTATTAGGAGGAAAGGAAGTGAATAAACTTAGTACCAGGACTAACCGTCATCTACTGTCATGATGATGGTGGCCCATTTAAACATAGGTGGAGCATTTAACTCGATGCTTCCCAATCGCTGTGCCGCGAACAAGCTCTCGGTGCTCCGCATTATATCCGAGAGTAACTTATACTCTTCACATTTTGCATCTGCTTTATTGCGAGATTTTTTTCGTTTAATTATATTTCGTGAGTTATGCTACCATATCACAATAAATGAATTAGTTATTATTTGTCCTTTGGTACGAGATAGAGAAAAATGTATCTTTTATTCACTTTTATCTCAATTTTGATGATGTGAAAGCTACTGAGGTATGCGTTTTAATGAATAATAATATTAATAGTGAATAATGGCATTAATTAAGGTTGCTCCTTATGCAATGTTACGAAAAGTGTTACTCGTAGAGTCATTGTGCTTCACTAACGTGGGATTGTTCCGCTTACAGCATACTGGCTCAGTGAGGAAAGCAAGGGCAAACTACCTCACTCCTCATCTTCAAGCCTCATTTCCTTTTCCTAACTCTTCGTAGCTTATGGTAGAGGGGATGAGGTCCCAACCGAGCTGAATACTTTTCAGACATATTTCATAATGAAAACTTTGAAATGTCTCATTCCAAACATGACCCTTACTTCCTCGTTAATTTTAATTAATAAATGAACTGAGAAAAATTTGTGGCTTAGTGTGCCGCGAAGCTTGAGCAGTCGTCAGTGTGCCGTGGAAGACTAAAGGTTTGGAAGCGTCGGTTTAGTGCGCCGCAAATTTATGGTCCGTGCGTTGGTGTGCCGCGTAGGCGAAAAAGGTCAGCCCTGGGCATCTGCCTCGGCCCTGAGTCATGAATTCCTCCAATTTAAATGGTCCGTAATAGTAATCAGCTGGCGACAGACGTGGAGCTGCGGAAAGGAGCAGAGCTGGTGCTGCCATCTTCCGGCAGATCGCGAGAGATAGTGTGTTGAGCGTGCGCTGGGCCAGTTGTTGAAGATCGAACGGTGCCGTCGACGCCCAGTTGAAGAGGTGCTCCTTTTTATTAATCCGTGCTTTCCCCGAATGCAAAAATAATATCTCTCTCGTTGGTTTAATTAGAGGAAGAGGCCTCGGCACAGAATGAATTTGAGAGGAGGTAAGAACAGACTGTTTCTTTCTTCTCCAGTCCCTTTTTTAAAGACGTATTTGATCTTCCGGAAGGAATTAACGTTGACGAGGCGAAAACATTTACACGTTACTTCGAGCGAACGTTTTTTAACGTCGTATCAATCGGTCGATACTGATGAGTCCCCGATTCATTCTCAAATTGACTATTTTGAGCATCTTTAAGTGAATTAAAAACGAGGATTTTTGTTTTTAGAGTTTTGAGTTCGGATCAAAGTTGATATCGTGCTGGTTGCCCGTTTTCAACAGTTTTGCGAATTTTAGAGTATTAATGGAGTGCTGAGAACGTCCGTGTGATGGAATGTTGAGATGGAGCTATCTAATTTGAGTTCGCGTGGGAGGCTCGCGATACATCCTGGAAATTGATTCCAAGCGAGCCTTTTTATTATTCAATTTTCCTGCGAAGACAGTCATTCGGTACTTTTTCGGGAAATCGCTTTCGTGAGCTGCCTTTAATACGATCCTTTCCGAGGTTAAAATAAGGCGTAGCACCAATTACTTCAGCGTATCTGTCGGGCAGATCTCTTAGGGACGTGAATTTACACCGAATTCTGCTGGGAAATTTCCGAGGATTCCATATTCAATGAAATTAGGTATCTCTATCAATGATTCAGGTTTCACAGCGATACTTTTTCGTTTCATTTCCCTTTGATGAGAGAGGGCAAACAGCGGACTGACCCTTGTCCTTCAATCTTCCTTTTGAAAAATTCCCGTGTGTGCTCCTCGATAGATGGAACTTCGAACGCAGAATTTTAATGAAACATACCTAAATTCGATGAAGTGGTAATCAATATAACATTAATTTCTAGCTCAAGTAGCGATGTACAGCGCTCTACAGTTAACCGAAGTGGATTATTCAGACTAACTATTGGTAGGTCGACCCATCAAGTTGGGACATTTCCCATCAGTAATACGAAAAAATTCTTTCGCTCGAATTTCCTGTGGAGGTGATTATTTCAATGTAGATATCATTTGAAAGAATTCTTGGTCATTTTGTTGATGTAAATTTCATCATAAAAAGAGATAAATAATCCCTTCGTTCCTGCGCGGAAATGAACTATAAAGCTGAGGCAATTAATAATTTGTTAAAGGGAAATGGCGTCATTTGTGGAAGGAAACTTACTTTTTTGTGAAAATTAACAAAATTATCGACACTAAAATTTACTGCGAACGTTTTTTAATCTCGTGTTATATTTCAATTTTACTCTACAGCTAAAATTTTTTGGTGTATCTAAAGCCGAAATTTTTAATTCTCCATGTTTTGCTATCGAAGTTCATTAAGAAATCACCATTTTTGGTCATGGCTTTAGCGGGACAAAATAGATTTTTTTGCGGATACGGACGGGACTGTCCCGGCTTAAACGGGACGTGTGGCGTCAGCTTATCGATGAACCAAAATTGAATCTTGTTTAATTCCTATTATTTGGAAATACTTTCTCAAATCATGGTACATACATATGTATATTGGCCAACGTTACTTAAGAAATTGAATTTTGTGCGATTAAAATGTTGGAATATATTTCTTTTAATTTTTTTACCCAAAAGAATTTGCATTCCTAAAATTTTCTGCGATTGCTAATCGATATCAATTCGCCGAGAACGCCGTAACGGCAGTCAATAATTACAAAAAATATTCGGAGCGATATATATGAGAGAATAAAACGAAAGTTTTGACTAAAATAATTGAATTTCTAGGATGTCTCTCGATGATATCATTGTGATACAATTTTTCCTGTTTTCTGAAAAGAGCTCATTTCGCCGCTCTGTCTCTGAAACACGCAATTTCGTCTTTATTCCTACGAATGAAAAAATCTCAGTGAGCGATTATTCCATGCATAACTTTCTCGGTACATTTCCGTTCTTATTAAGAAAGCAACCAGTCTACTCTTTTCTTCGTACTCCTTTCTATAAAAACTTTTTTGCCTCAAACGCAACCATCCTGAAATTAATTCCCGATTGTTCTATAAAATTCGTACGTCCCTTCGGCGTTTCCATGGCAATTTCTACCGTCTTTCTCCAGACTTTGCTTTCTTTTTATTACCACTGATATTCTCGAACGCCAGCTTAGTCATTACTCCTTTCTCTTTACCCAAACTAACGTTAAACACCTTTTTCATACGTTAGGCATACTTTATTTCACCCCTTATTAATTAATCACCATCTCTGACTTTTTCTCTTTTTTCTCTCTCATATCCATCAAAAAGCTTTTAATATATTCGTATTAAATCCCATTAGCTAAACACCTTTTTCCCTTTGATTTCTCCATTGTGTTTGCGTGTTAACAGAACACTTCTTTTATATTTTCCTTTAGTTCGCTATGAAAGCGAGTTAATATTCGATTTCTTGTCAAACAATCATACAACTGCTTTATTAGTGGTACAAGGCGGCGAAAAACCTTCCTAGTCCAGTTTAACGGGAGGATTGTCTTTATTTGAAAATTGTTGCGTGTGTAATCGACATCTGAGACCCACCCTGGCTTAAAGGAGGCCTTTGACCCACTATGGGATTAAAGTTTCCGCCAACCTCATTTGCGATTTCAATTCCTTAAAAGAAAGATCTGAACTTTATTATCATGCTATGAATTATGATATTTTTACTTTCTAGTACTCCTTAACCTTATAAGATTTAAAGATTCTTAGAAATAATAGAAATCAGAAGAATAATCAATCATGCTATCTTATGTTATTTAATCTTTCGAGCTAGTTGTAAATCATGACAGAAAAATCGTAGTAGTAGTAGTATTGTTTAAAGTGCTTCGACAGCTGAGGTCATTTCGCACGTATGCTCCCACCAAAAATCTTGATATATATTTATTCATTTGCTTATTTATTATTGTTTTATTTTTGATCGTTTATTCTAAAGCTATGGAAGATCTAGGATCGATAAATGAATCTCTACGAGTACGAACTAGCCGTCTTTCGCCCATCAACCTATTTTCCAAGTAAATTAAAATCGCGTATCGTTCGCGAGAAAATGTAATTTTGAATCGATTGCCTGAGAATCCATTTCCCTGATTCCTCTCAACATCTAGTCGACCTCTGTAATAGTGGACGCGTAACATCGGCTACAGATCGTAATATCTTAGTAAGTATACGCCAAATATAAACTACCATAACAAATTGAAAGGATATAGTATTTGCAGAATATAATGTATTATCATTTTATCGGTGACTATAGCTCCGTGTAGATTTACGGTGGATTATAAGAGCGTATTGGTGTGAGAATTACTTTCCTCCGACCCAACCCGACACAACACAACCCACGCCGACCTAAGCCACCACAACCCAACCCAACCCGACACAACACAACCCACGCCGACCTAAGCCACCACAACCCAACGAAAGAATAGCCCTTCCATTTGAAACAAATGCAACATTGACGGCATCACAAGGTGTTAGCAAGGGCGGATTTGTACCATCGGAGCCGCAAAGACCAAACGGAGGCCCCCACTGGGAATTATAAGAGTGAAAATTCGGATTTTTTATGAAATACGCTAATAAATATCCCATATAAGTCGATTCACTACGGCAAGAATAAATAAACAAGTTTTGAATTACAATATGTAGTATTTATACAAATTAAAATGTATGCTGGATAGCATATTTTACATTATACAGCGACATAAATTACGTAATATATTCTATAAACATATAATGTAGATTTACTCAACAAATTTAAATTCTTTCGTGGTCTCATTGAGAGTAAAGTAAAGAACTGAGAGAAAATACCCAAATACCCTGAAATTATTTATAACATTTTAATAGCTAAAATATCCTTGGCGGCGTCGATTAGTACTTATCGGAGACGGCGGCGTAATGTCCCAATTCCGTAAAAGAGAAAGGGGGGACTTAAGTAGGGGTGGTGTATTGAGAGTATAACTGTGTGAAGGGAAAGATGTTGGGCGAAGATGAAAAAGAGTATTCGGCGGGATGGAGTTAAGAAATTAGAAGAAAAAGACATGAAAGTAATTAGGGAAGGAGATGCAACGAGCTAGGATGAAGAAGAAAAGCCTGGGATAATTGGGGATGAGTTGATAGTAGGTGCTGAAGAGGATGTTGAAAATCCTCGGCTTAATAAACAGCTTGCGGTAGAATTTGCTGTAGAGTAAACTTAGTTTTTATCTTCTACCATACCTTACTAATTAAGTATGGTAGCAATACTTTGCAGAACGTTGTGCTGGAACGTTGTGTTGTGTTGTGCTCCTTTTGCTTTCCAGTCCAGAAATTCAGCGATTTTGTTGCAAAATGTAACGACTTTTTCCTTCTTTTCACTCCTCCGTTTCAGCGACATTCCGCACACATCTTTACGTAGATCCTCCTCTATGCACTCCTAATATAACAGTTTTGACTTGTTTATGAATCAAAATCGTGGTATACGTTATTGATAAAATACTTAAACTTCATCATATACATTACATTCGCGTAGTATTTTAACTGATAATATATTTACTGAATCGAAATTTAACATTCTCTTATACCACTTTTGAACTATTTATTTCCTTATTTTATCGATTTTGTAACTCCTTTATATGGTACTTCTCGCGATATTTTCGAAAATAAATTGGCATCATTGCCAGGAATACAGCGCTTGTCTGCAGGGTCTCATATATTTAATGTGACCGGATTTTCCGTGCCAATTTTCAATGCCACTCCATTTCCCTTTAAAATATCAATTCCATGTTTTTTTTCTGTCGTCTAGACTTTATGTATCACTGCAACTATTCTTTTAAAGGATGCGCCATCCATGTGAATAACACTGCATACTTGAAATCAGAGTTCAACCCCTAACATCAGCACTGTGCGGTTCAAATACTTGCAGTAAGAGACATCGAAAGTTTAGCTCAAAAGTAATCCAGTTACCCGATTGTACTTCAATTTTATAAAAACTATATTTATTATAATCATAACATTATCATTTTAATAACTCTATAATAATAAAAATATAATTTATTTATCCGCTGTCGGTAACTTCCGTAACATGTGAAGTTGATTTTCCGTTGATAATGACCCAACGGGTTGAAACCATGGTCGTGTAATAAATACCTTTTGTGACATAGCGTAGAAGTGTTTTTCTATTTATCTTCATAATTGTCGTACTAAATCGGGACAAGTACCTGAAGAAAGGAAATTAAAAATATATCCCTATTTTTATCGTCGTATGTTATTTTAGAGAAGAAATCGCGAAAACTTAGTTCAAAGATATCGATTTTTCGTAAACTTCACGAGGCAAATGTAATAGACGCTTACGTTGCTATTAATAGGTAAGTGTTTGGTTTCTACAACAGCTACTCCGTTGTTTTTTCTATTCCAAATTTTATTTACTTTGGTCTCCGAATCGGAGACAACAAAGACGATCCACACTGTTATTACCGAATAAGGAAAGGAAAGAATAAGGAAAATCGGATGAATTTCGAAATAAATGACGTGACATTTTTGACCAAAAAATGTGAAAACATCGCAAAGATAAGATACGTTCCCATTTACGTTTTTAATTACTGAAGAATAATACTTTGCTCTTTGGAAAGTGGAATATAGCGCGTAATCTTACGGAAAATTTAACAATTTAACTTCTGGCTCGAACCCTTGGCTTCCAAAAGATGGCAGCAGAATTTTCGCCGTCATATTTGACCCCATGGGCACCTTTATGTACCTCGTATATCATAATTTTCATCAGCTTTACAGTCTAAATCTACATCATTCTGTTGAAAATTTTTGTGGCATCGTTTTTATGAGGAGCATTCGTAACAGTTTTCACTCTTGTTTTTTGCCGAAGATCACTGCTTCTGACAACTGAGAGTTGTATTATTGAGTTTCCTCAGTTTATTTTCGCCGATTAAAAAAATTTCCTGTAATCTCACGCAAATCGGAAATCTGCCGGAACGAAAACCAGAGAAGTGGCAACCCTGGGCTTGCGTAACTTTTATAAATTTATAAATGAAAAGACTTGATTACTGCTTTCTTTGGGTCATTTCTAAATCCTTGCGCAGCTATACCTCGGTATTATGGATTAGTGAGGACCTTCTGGTTTAATCAAATCTATCCCTTTGCCGAATGTGGTCTTTGGCTTGAAAGATATCTATGGGACAGAATCTAGATTGAGACGGAAATACACGAATTTAATATTGAAAGAGATTGAATGAGATATTTTTTAAGCTATTTTCTACTTGAAGCTATAGTTTTTTTTTATGAAAAAGCCTTTTCAATAGATCTATAGTTTACGCCGCTGCCAACTTGTTGCTCGGAAGTTTTTAGATTTCTCTATTTATACAAAATTTGTATCTCTTGTGATTTTCTCCGAAAAAATTCTTTCCTGACATTTCTACATTTTTTGCCTGTCATTATAATGAACAAAATTTCTATCTTGATTGAGATTAATAGCATTTATTATAAAATCTCCTCTTTGCTTCCTTTATCCACCGCACACAATAGAAAATGTCACTCGTTAATAAATTATTATATCTCTCTCTATTTCCCTATCATTAATGGTTCATTCTTTACAAACCAACGGCGCTGCAGTCGTGGGTGACGTAATCAAACATGTTGAATTGCATCTTCTTCTTCCTCTTTTTCGCTCAATGTTTCACTTTAATCCTTTCCTGCGAACAACCCCTTCTCCGGATGTGACCTATTCACTCCGCTTTCCTATTTCTTGTAGCTTCTTTCTTCTTTCTGTAGATAATGCTTCCTCCCCTTCAAGCACTTCTTTACGTCTCACTTTCTCAGCCATATTTATCCCCTCCGTCCTTCGCCGTGGCCACATTTCAAATCCTTCTAAATATTTCCCTTCAATACATTCCACGTTTCTGCCCCATACAGCACCAAATGAAACAGCTTTCTAATTATTTCCTTATTTCTAAATTGATCTTTTTTTATCTTATAGTAATTGCCTTACTTAGCTGAAGCCTGTTTTTTCTTGCTTAATTTCCGCATCTAACCTCAACTTTCTCTTCATGTGATCATACTCCCAAGATGTTTAAAGGATGATACTCGATCTATTTTTTCTTCCCATACATATTCAACTTCTCTGTCCCTTCCTCTTTGCTTCCTTTATCCTTAAATGAAAGAATTAATTACTACGTCTAAATCAGAACATATCGATGCGTTATATCCACTATTATGTATATGATATATAATACGAGTAACGGTAAATTTTTAGCAAAATAGAAAGTGCGCAATACAATTTTGATTCCATTCCGTCGAGGAATCGTCTCCTCAGTTAATTTGTTTACAATCGTTGTTAAGGGGGAACCTGGTTTTTAAAAAATTATTGTTTTAAAAAATAGTAGAACATTTGAAGACATACTGCGGAAATTTCAGATCTTTATACGTAAAATTTAACTTAACTACAGCCAATTTCTTAAGCCTGTGCAACTGCGCGCGGAGAGTGGAAGCTGCGGTCATCCCTCTTACGGCTCTCTCTCAGCGGGTACTTGCGGAACAGATGTTTTTTGGCTTAGACCCTTCATACGTTAAGAATACTACTGATGCATTAAACCTACAAATTAAGCCTTAGCTGCATATTTCGGTTAAATACAAATTATACGTGGTACCGATGCTGAGATGCGGCACTCGGTACGTCATACCGATATCTGACACTTGTTTTGAAAATTTATGAGGCCTCTTTCATTTGGTCATATGAGTCACGAATGTGCCCTTTGTCTATCTGAAGGATTTGTTCCTGTAAGACACTGCTTTGAATACATGGTTTTGCTCTTTGCGCAGTGAGAAGAATGAAAAGAAAATCTCGCCTCTGGTGTTTCAACTCAGCATATTAGCAAATTATATGAACGCTGGGTATTCTTTTATACACTGTATGTGCTTTTATGGCCTCTGTTTCTTCTCTCTCGTAATAAGATGTTTCCAAAGATGCCTTGATGTAATAAAAGTTAGGTCCAGTATGATTCGTTACAAGATTCATGGATTCCTTCCTAGTGGGGCCAGAGTAGAGAACATTTTGTAGCCTTCAGTCGTTTCTAGTGTTTTCAGTTAAACCGTGCAACGCCTTATTTCTAAGGAAGAAAATACCAAGGTTCTCGTGCCACAAGACCCCGGAACCGTAAGCAATCAATACGCAAAGAAAAAAGATGAAAAACCGGGAGAAAGTGCAACTGCTAGGAAATCATCCCACTAATGAAAGTGTGGACTGTAATCCTACGCATTTTTACAGGATTATAGAATTTTAACAGTTTTGGTGCTCTAGCAGAAATGCTTATTGGAAGGCATACACTAAATACCAACGAAAGTTCAACTTTTTGGTCCGAATCGCCTTAATTCCGGCAAAAAAACATCGAAATCGCCGACTACACAACTGCAGGTGTTCCTAATGAAGATTACTTTGTTAAGCTTTAAATAAGGGAATAATTAGTCTTAGAAATGGGGCAGCAATTCAAGATTTACGCCGAAAGCTTGAGCATGTTGTGAATATCTACCAAAAAGAATAAACTAACGATTGTTTACTGCTAATCTACCACATCTGATGCATATCGCAAACCTTGTGCTTCTTCACTAAACTCATTCGGCTCTATTTTTTCCTCTCTGCGAATCATTCGAGCCTCCCTCGCACTGCTCAAGCATGAATCAAATACATGACCGAGAGAGGTTGGCGAGGCAGGAGCGCCGAAGCTTGCGAGGACTCGAATAATCCGTAGAGAGGAAAAAGTAGAGCTGAATGACTTTAGTGAAGAAGCAGGTGTGGTAGATTAGCTGTTAACAATCGTTAGTTTATTCTTTTTGGTAGATATTCACAACAAAAATTTTAACGCAATTTTCTGGAAATATTGTTTTTGAAGTTGGCGTGCATGATAACTCAAAAGCTATTTCAACCATCAAGATTTCCTTTTGCATACCTTTTAAGCATTAAATTTACTAGTCGATGAACTTCAGATGCTGTGAAAATATTAATTTAAATAATTGTTATTATTGAAGTAAAGGAAATTTTTTCATAAAAATTGTAATTTTCGCTTTAAAGAGCTGACTCGCATTTTCATAATTTTTTAAAATTGTTAATTTTTAGAGGTTATTCGACTAGATAATTTTATATTCTATAAGAAAAAATTTGTTTTCAAAATTTGAACGGATATAGTAGACGCTAGAATGCAATTGGCAACGTGAACGCTCTGTAGAGATCCTATGATATACGTATATGATAAATTTAGGTAACCTTTACTGAAAAAAATATTTTTCATACTCTCAAAGGTACATACAATATACGTATGCACTTGATTAGAAAGCTGAGTATTTTACCGTTCTTCTGAAAGAAATTCCCAAAAAAACTCTTAAACTTTGCCCTTCTAAACCAGGTTCCCCCGTTAAGTAAACAATAGCGTTGACGGCCTAGTTTCTAACGACTTATGTATGTACACATATACATGTAGTGCTTACGAAAGTCATATTTATGGGTGATGAAATTGAGCACTGAAAGGACGTGCGAGGGCATTTGAGGAGCACTCTTGTGGTTTGTGGTGATCACATCTCACAACTGATGTTTATGCAACGGGAGATATTCTATTGTCCAGAGAATAACGTCACACCCAGCAGAAAGGACCCTTTCATCGGCTCATCTGTGAAATTATTAATAATAAAAGGCCAGTTCACTCTTTCCACTTTGCAAAATGCGAGTCTGTCTTTTCTCATTCCTTAACCCCATTTCCGGCCAAAGTTGCGAAAACGCAACATTATAGTTGAATGTGAAATTGCTATGTTAGACATAAATTTTCTATGGTTTTTTCTGTTTATGTTGTAGTCTTGTATTAATTTTTAATTTAGAAATATTATCAGTAACAGTTATTACTTTTCCGTAATAATTTTTTCAAAAATTTCTGTTTCGTGAGTAAAGCAAGGAAGGGAAATTCTTCACCTCACCATTAAAATTTGGTGAGTGTTAAGAGTAATATTTATTGAACATCTTCCCTTATTTATTTCCGAAGGAAAATACTTTTTCCCCTCTACTTTCAAGACTTGGGACTCGTTTCGGCTAGAGTTGCGAAAACGCAACATTATATTTTACATATTTACAATTTTTTAACGGAATTGTCATCTTTTGCTCTTCCTATCTAACACGTCAATACACCATAAAAAAAGAAAATAAATGGTGAATTTCTAACTATTTATAACCTTGGCTGTTAATGGATTAAATGTGTACGTATCTGTATATTTTAACTGTGCTATCTTTATTCGATGTCTAAAACTTCAATTCATTTTATTATTGTTTTTATGTCAGTTTTTGATATTTTATTTACAACGAGCCATTTCTTTCGAAATTCGAATTACATATATTTCGTGATGGTTCTGACTGAAGAGCCTCGTCGGGTCCTCAGTTTGTTATGTAAATTGATTATTAAAATATTTAATCAAATGTTTGGATATTTAAATTATGCCCTTGTTATAAATAAAGTGACCAGTATATTCCAGTTAAGGCCTGTACAACTTAAAGAGGAAACTCTCCGTAAGAAAATTAAAGATGCTGCAGTTACATCCGCTGTCGAATTCATTCGCATTATTCACTTTATGGTAATGCTGACCGCTAGATTACTGATTACGCTTACAACTTCTAGGAATGGAATAATAGACAAACAGCTAGAAGAAAATAATGGAATAGTTATAGAGTAAGTGATTAAAGATAAAGAATCGTAAGAGGCAGTAGGAGAATATCTGTTCCCTCATCTAACTGTCAAATTTGTGTTTATGAGATGTACATGGACCTGTTCGTTACATTCGGATTGCTTTTTACGTTGTGGTTGTCATTTGATTATTCGGTTACCTACGCGTTGTTGATTTAGCTACGATTGTCACTAAAATAAAATTTTCTTAGCGGTCTCTTATTTTCCGTCTTCGAACGATCGGCAAACTGGTTGACCCTGCGCTGTAAAACGATCCTCCATCGCACACCGGACATTATAGACCGAAATATAATAAACTTCTATTTTGGCGAAAATCGTATTTAAATCAACAATCCGTTGGTAACCAGACAAACGAATGGCCGCCCAATCGGAGAGCAGATGTATTGAAAATAGGAATAATGCAGTCATTTTTGGCGTATTAATGAATAAATATGGACTAAGAGTTTGCGTGGATAGGGAAGAGTTGTTAATGGTGGTTTTAGCGAATGCAAAGGATAGTATTAATAATGAAACGGCTTTATTAAGGACGAGATTGAGAATTATCTGTTTCTTCTTAGATTAAATCCTAAAGGATTACATTTAATCCAGAAGGATGGATGGAAACAGATTGTCAAAGTTGGAATATGAAGAGAATGTAAATTATTCTAAAAGAAGAGATGCAATTTGAATGTAATGAGTGAGATGGAGGGGCAAAGAGATGTAGAAATAAGAGGGAATACAAGGAAATATGTGCGCGTCCAGAGAGAAAGAAGTAGACTAAGACAAGAAAGTATGGAGGAGTGTAGTAAACGAAAATGGTGGCAAATTCGCTAGTAAGGATACAGTACACCACAAGGTGGTTGCTATGAGCATAAATATGCATGAGGATGAGCAACAGGTGCGCCATTAAACGGTTGCGGAGAAAGATCAAATTATCCCGTCCTGAATGCCGTACAAACGTTGAGCGCGAATTTTCATAGCAAATCGTAACTGATGCAAGTATTAGAGTACTTCGAACTCAATCAGTGTATTTTCAGTCGTGTGCATATACATATGTATATCAAAATATGTTTGTATTTCTATGTATATATAAAATCATTTTGGAAGTTTTATGTTTATATAATGTATGATTAATGCAAAACATGTACTTTTAGTTCATGTTTAACTGAGCTAAGTCCTTTACGAGATCTGTCCCTCAATCCCTCTACATTGTCCTTTCTTGTCAGGTTCTTGAAAATCTCATCTCAAATGCACCGATTTTGAATCCGGCAATTCGGTGTATTAGCTCCAGGAATATATTTTCGATTCCTTGTCCTTTTTACGAAATAATAGAGGAAATAGAATTCGTGCTAATCGCTGTCACTTCCTATTCATCACCTGCGGTGAATCAAGAACCTGATTGTGTGTCACATGACAGAGAGGATGTGATATTCGTCCCCCAACGAAGCCACACGACGGCATACCAAATAAAACCCAGAGGGGCCCGCGTAATTAAGTGCCAGCTTAATTTCCCTTCCTCCCGCGTTTATGTGAACGCTTAAGCCTCACTGGTTTCATCGTTTGGCTTACCTTGATGGCCTGCAAGAAGTGGTTATGTTCTATATTCGGGAATTTATGTGAAGGCAGAGTGATTTGCTGGAATTTCATCCTTCCAGATCAGCTGGAAATTGCACCGAAGCAATTGCCCGAATTCGTTGATTCCGTTAATGACTTTCAATTGTTGATTTTTCTCATTATGTATAATTTATAATTATTAAGTTTATTGTTGAACGTGGCTGTAATACCGTATTTACTCAATTAAATACGGATTCTACAGCTAGAATTAAACTTATAATTAAATCCTTTTCTTAAATCTTAAGTGAGGCACGAAAACGCATTTTTTCATCATTTTAAGGAAGAAAATTCCTTTCTTACGAAAAGAAAAGTCTTCAACTTGCACGCTACTCTAAAATTCACGTTATCTTCAATTAAAGAATATTAAACAACTAAAAGTCTCAAACCTCCATTGTTGTACACATTACATGTTGTACTTCCATGTTGTACATTGTACAACACTCCCGTTTTCATTCAAAGACAATCCGTTATTGTTGTATATTATTATTGATGTTTACGGAGAAACTTTTATTTGGTGAATATTATAATACATATAACGCCAGAATCTTTTCTTAATTTAAACAGTTCTTGATTCTTCTTTCAAAATACCGATGACAAATCGAATGTTTTTCTTTTCAACGATCCAAAATTGCTGTTTACACGCTGATCTCAGGTTTACACACCCGTTTCAAAGACAAATAGTAAATATTTACATTACTATCAACAAAATTTGGTTACTATAGCTATGGCATCGAAGTTTTAACTTTCCTTGACGCCTTCGCACATTGATGTGCCTGAAACTTATAAATGTTTCTTTTAAGCCCACTTGCTCTGTGAAATGAGTTTCCTCGACTCAGCAATTCAACTCAACTTTGATATTGTACTAAATGCTTCCTCCTTGTTTAGGAAGAGATTGCATTGCTCTGAATACGTCTGATTTTTCGCAAAAGCCTGTAAATAATGGAGAAATTGCTCATGATAATACGTCCCGATTTTTCAGGACGTTCCCGTCTCCAAATCTTCTGCGTCATCATTATCCTTAAAGTTTCTTTTTCCCTGTTTTTAATTCGCCGCACAAATTTGATTATCCCAAATTTACGAAATTTTGGAAATATTACATTTTAATGTTATTATTTTTTAGCCTTTTTGGCTTTAACGCTGATAACTTGTTTAACCTTGTTTAGGATGATTAAATTCTTCTTAATTCTTATATCTTTATCCTAGTACAGTTTATCAGGCAAACCAAAGGTGAGGCATCGAAATTGTCCTAAAACTCTCTCTGGTTCGAAAGAAATCTACGAATATTTCCTCCACTAAATGGCCAAGATAATTGTACTCGATAGTAATGTTCCAATAACCATAAGCATTTTTCGCCAACGTAAAAGCGTTACAATGAAATTATCGTCAGGACGGATAGCTCGTCCGGTCTGTTAGTTTTTCCAGTGATATCGGTGTTTCATACCCCCTGCCATACGCCACCGGCGACTTGTAGGATCAGTATGTAAATGTAAAAAAAGTGGCGCTTAGAGCTTGTTCCGTATTGCCCCGTTTGACTAATGGATAGTAGTGCTGTGAAAGTGCTTGGACAGCTGAGGTCGTTTTGCACACATGGGTTACCACCGGGAATCGAACCCGGGACAGTTTTTACCAAAGTCGGACGCGTTACCTACATTCTTATCTGAGAGCCTGGAAAAAGTTCCTTGGCTGCTTTGATCACCGTTGATTCCTTTTCTTTCCTTCTTATTCTTGAGAACTGATGCATTATTCCGTTCTTTTGAGATGCTACCGGTTCTCAAGGAATCGGTAAATAGCATTAGGAGGAATTTATCGATTTTTGGACCGATTCCCTTCTGCTAAGGACTCAACCATCTTTTTTGTATCGCTCGCGGTTTCCATTGCGTACCTCATTTATAACCTTAGCATGCCCATATGCTGTTTACTTTTATATCATCTCATATCAATTACAAAACTCATAAAATTACATTTTATACCAAGAAAAAAAAATGGAACTCGGCTGTAAATAAACTAAAGATTTAAAAACACTACGTCGGCAGGCGGAACTCGTGTTTGGAGGAAAACGTGAAGTCCGGATTGCCGATTTCTGGGAATCACCCTATGCGCACATCGGAAACAATTTCCATTCTTAAGGCCTTACAATAGGAAATGGGGCTCTTTGAAGAGATGAAATTTTGCAGTGATTGAAGTTAGAATGCAACAAGAAATTTTGCTCATTTCTTATCGTTGAACACTTGAAAATGGAAGCTTTGTTTCCGAAATGCGCATAGAGTGATTCCCAGAAATCGGCCATCCGGAAATTCCGCACGTGAGCTCCATATGTCGGCGTACGACTTACGAAGTGTTTTTAAATCTCTAAATCATCTTCCTTCGATTCCATGAATATGCTATTCCCTTCCGAAGAGGCACATTTTAAAGTTCCGCTTAATTTATTTTCTTCTTTTTCTCCGCATATTTTTAAACCATAAATTTTGCTTGCAAGCTTTCGTTTAAACTAATATTCCTAATAAAATGAGATTTTATTTTCTATGCAATGTACAATATTATTTATAAAATAAAAATAAATTTTGAGATCGGGATCTTGTTATTATTTAAGGATTATTTTCAAAGATTGCAAAGATTATTTGCATGGAAACGATGCAAAAATTCCTTTAAGAAAGAGTCATGTGACAAACCGAAAGGTTATCTATTCCGTGTGAGTAATATTTTTCGGCTATTCGGATGAGGCATTAATTTCCGTCGCTACGATTAAATGAACTCAGAGGATACCAAGGATTGGCGAAGGGAAAATTACGTACAGATCGCCATTTAAAAAGATTTTTAAGGGCGCCTTAATTTTGAGCTTCCCTAGATGTTCTGTTTCGAAGATGAGAAAATGTCCTCTGTTTTAGAGCCGTCTGAACTATATTAAGGGCCCCTGGACATTCCCGTGTGCTAGGGCCCATACGACAACCGCTCATAGGAATGAATTGTAAATGATCGAATATATTAAACATGTATTTATAGTTGAAAAGAGAATCAGGTGTAAAAAGATATTTCGCAGACTTAAAATAAGGAAATATAATTTCGGTTTCATATAACGTTGAATAAATTTAAATATCAAATATATTTCTATTAATCGCAAGTCGCTGTACGTACGCAGATTAGCATGGTGCCCATATGCTCGTGGGGCCCCCGAACAAGTGTCCGGCGGGCCCATACGCTTAGACGGCACTGCTCGGATTATGACAACTCACGGGTTCCCCTTTATTATTGGAGTATTCTGCCGAAAGCAGATGGAGAGCAAGGGGGCCCTTAAAGAGATGGGCCCTAAACTAATGCAGACCGCCCTTTTCCAGCAGCATACGTGCACGCGTAATATGTATTTGTTATAATATAAATATAAAATCCAAAGTAATGTATATTATTATTTAAATGCCCCTCTAAAACAGTAACGATTGATAATATATTATCGAGACATCTTCTGGCGCACGAAACCTCTGTCCAGGACGATAAAAGTTTATTTATATGTGTCTGTTTAGATTATTACGTTTACATACTGACCATGATAGCCGTCAGTGGCGTGTGGCAGGGGGTGTATAAACACCAATGCTCCCATCTAACCCTAACTACTATTAGATTCTCTAATGTCCCGCGGGAGAAACGACCAGAAATAGCTGGAGACTTTTTTGTAACGCTTTATAGTTTTTCCTCGAAGCTCGCGAACGTTTTATGACTGGAGTAACAAATTTAACTATCTTGTCGACAGGTATGAAGTGATACATTTTTTATTGGTTCAGTCTGTAATAAAATCTTCTCTTCTTAACGGAATCCTACCCGATGCAATCTATTATAGCCAAAACATTGCTATTGAATCTGAACTCTTAACTAATAAACATATCTGCTTTATGTTGAACCATCTCTAATTTGGAGACTAATCCTATTTCGTGAGAATCCCAAATCGTATAGCAATGACCCGGATTGTCCACTTTTTGGGTGACTGCTCTAGCCAATTGAGCTATCGTGCCAGAAAAATTAGACATGCCGTTCGGGAAACTTAATAGGCAAGGGTGAAGTGGTTCGTCTGACTAAACGGCATTGTCCACAGCCACGACCTCATAGAGGCACCGGCCACACAAAGGGGTGGAGAGGACTCCGCTTAAAGTGAACCCAAGAAAAATTAGTCAGATTGAGATGTCAGGGAATAGTGCGCTATTTCTTTCACTCTTTATAAGCATCCTCTCAGAATTCTTTTTTTTTTGTTTGTTGCATATACTCATGCATGGGACCCTGTCATTTTTATGGCTTAGATATGATGCATTTTGATCAAATCCCATCTCACTGTACTCGAATTGACAGGAAATGATCCAAAGAAACGAGAGGCGGTGCTGATGTTCAGTGTCTATTCATTTTGGCGATCTCTTTTGAGGTTGCCTCGGCGACTCCGCCCTGACTATTGACAACAAAACAACTTCTTACGTAATGAATATGGATTCCTTCAGCAAGTAAATTAGAGTGAACTATTTTGAGATTCGTGGACGTAATTTTTTTATTTTCTTTTGAGATATTTTATCTCGCACTTCCATCTTTCCTAATAAGTAGACTCGACGTGACTCTCCTTGCACTTCTATCACAAGCGGGGCAATTCTTTTCTTATTTTCTCTTTTTACTTCCACGCTGTTACCTAATGAAGATCATATTGTCTTGCAGCGTTTCGTTTTTTTATCGGCGGAAACTCTGTGCTGATTTTCATCAGAATTTAAAGCGCACTTTCCTCGAGTTCCTCATAGACCAAATCAGCAGTTCACTCCTCACCAATTCTTTCATCGTTTTGCTTTACTGTGGACGTATTGAAGATCGAAACCTGTTCCGTTATTGCAAGTTATTATTGGTCCATCGTGGTTAATACTCTCTATTCCATTACTACTTTTCTACTCTACTCTATTGTGACCATTACTCCTTTCTTGTGGGCGTTTTCTCGCAGGATTTTATTTTTTCTCCTAAGTATAGACTTAGGTTTTCTTTTAAACCCACGTAATATTTCCTTTCTTTTTTGTATCTTCCAAAAGCTGTTCCTTTCTTTAAAATATTTAATGGCAATGTGTTACATGTAAGAAGGGAATCAGAAGTCTCTATCTCGCCCATCGATTAAGACCATTTCTTCTAGTTATTATTATAAATGTTATTATTATTATTTATGGCTTCTTTTTACTACCTTTAAAACGAATTTTAAATTGAAAATTAATGCAACAAATAATTGCTCTCCCACATGCTGTCACATTTTGATTGAACAGTATTAGCAGCTTTGATAAAAGGGCTTTGATAGCTGAGGTCATTTCGAATGTAGGATCCCACCAGAAATTGAACCTTTCAACTTCAACTGAAATCGAACTGGGAAAAAAAAACTAAATATAATTAAACAAATTAAAGATGGACTAAGGCCAAAATAGAAAAAAATTTCCAAGTGAAACTATTAATGGACACACTGGAAAGGATCAAAGATTCCTCTTGTTTAGGTAGCAAGATCGCTGAAAACAAAAAAAGCAAGAGAGAAAAAGTAAGATGAATAACAAAAGCAAAGATTGCATTCTACAAGAAAAGAAATTATTGACGGCAAGCAATAAAAGCTTGGAATTGGAAGCTTGGGAAAAGGTTCATAAAAACCTATTCATGGAGAGAACTTTTGTATGGCTGTGAAATGTGGACTACAGCAGCAGCAGAGATGAGAATATAAGAAATGAAGATGCAGCGCAANGGCTTGACTTAGAGATCTGAAACAAAATGCATTGTGTTTCTACGATGCTGAAACCCCCAGGAAAACTATTTCCATCTCTGTAAAGGCCTGGTTAAAAACCCAGGAGCCCGTAATACGTTTCCATAAGAGATGTACGTAAATTACCTTTCATGACTTACAGAGGTTGTTCATTTTACAAAATTAAATTAGAAACAATGGTCCTACGAAATTGAGACAAGTGTCACAAGAAAGGAAAATAATCATAGAATCTTATTTTAGTCGTGAATCATTCATATAAATTCGAAATTGCGAGAACTTTGATAAAATAGACGTAAAATTCGTAACATTTTTCAGAAATAAACAAACCATCCCTTTGACGACCAAGGCAATTGTTGAACATTGATTTCATGAGTTTTCCCATATTAATGCACGGGGATAATCAGTATACAAAGGAAGTGAGACTTATGGAGACCCCCCGAGGATGGAGGTTTTGTCTCCGAAATGATCATTGGGCTTCCCAGAAATCGGTAATCCATAGCTTCCTGTTTGTCTCTGAGCGCGAGTTCCGCTTGCCGAAAGACGGCTTACGGAGTGTTTTTAAACCTCTAATTCATATACAGCCGTGTTCCAACCTTCTTTTTCTTACATCATTAATCCTGTCTAGGCGTGTTGGGACACGTACCACGTCCAACAGAATGCGCCTTACAACCGCGTTATTATTTTTTCTCCGCCTAAATGGCTTCCGAAGAGTGCATCTTTGAGTCGAGAATATGCGGTATATATTAACGCAAAGGATGGTTAATTGCCGTTAAAACCCCATCAACTAAACCCGGTTTAATGATTAATATTGCAGTATGACTTCTTGTGCAACTTTCTAATTTAATTTTAAAATATCGCTAGATTTACTCAAAAATGTACCTAAAAATCATACATGTTAGAGTTAATATGACTACAGAAAATAAATATAATGGCTTAAATTTGCCTTATTAATATGATATCAGCTCAGACACAACACGAAACAATCTAAATTTATGCATTAAACATTTTACAAATCGACAAAATCGACTATGCTATTTTGTTGTATATTAGACAAATATGTTTTTCTAAGATTAGAGCGCTTTACAAACGACATAACATGTTAGAAAGCTTGCGTAAAGACTCTAAAAGCGAGAAAGCCGCTAAAAGAAGAAAAATTTAATATATATAGCTAAATGGCAACAATGGTAGTTTCCCTTAAATACAACAGTTACGTATGTGGAGGACAATTGTTTGAGTGTAATTGTTGGGCAGCAATTTTAGAGGAGCGATTGATGAGGAATAATAAACGGAAACAATTGTTGGATACAATGATAATGTACTTAATCAGTGATAAGACTGGAATATCGGTTTTTGTGGGGGGAAAAGACTCTTTCTGCAACTTAAGCAAGTTCATTCATATGGCATAGATAGGCCCAATTATTATTCCGCAAATGATGTTGAATTCACAAATCCGCAAAGAGGCTGTGAAAGCGAATTTACGGATGAAGTAATAGGTGCGGAATGACAATGTATAGGATATCCGGCAGTTCCTTCCAGCGGCGTCTATCGATCCGGCGGAAAGTCACGTGATCTCCTTTGTGCCCCAATTCCTCCTCCTCGGCTGGCACAGATATAATGCACCTCCGAACCCTATTTTCCATTCACAACAAAAGCGATCTTTTGCCCAATCAATGAACCTGGAAGGACATTGCCACAGATGCGTTCTCGATGATATCCCGGATTTCCATATTCGCGAAGAAGTAATTTGCTCTGATTACAGTTCATTTTCTTAATTTAAGGCGCAATAAATTTCGCGCAATATTTATTCGAATTGCATTTTTCAACCATACCTCAATAAATACGTAAAAATACTAAAGAAATGATATCTTAATACACAAAATATATGTGGTACTTGCATCTTAATAACTCTATTTCTTTTCATTTTAGTCCAGTCAATTTATACATCCGACCTTGCAAAAGATCACGTAGTTCTAATTTTTAATATATTGTTAGAACCCATCTCGATAATAGGAAATCAATTTTGCACCTTTCTAAAGACCTTAATGAGATGAGCAATCTCCAAAAAACAGCGAAATTTTCGCTTTTTTTTCGGTTTTTGCTAAAATACGCGTCTAGAGAAAAACGTAATCAGTTTTATTTTAAAGATCATTAAATTTTCTAAATTTTAAGCCCAAAATCAGCTCTATATATTTAGAACTGTCTTAGAAATAGCTCTTAAAATATTGGCCATTTTTTTTCACAAAATGGAAAACTTTAGCTTTGGTCGTGCTAAATATCCGGAAACGCACCCATCCTACGAGGAAACTTATTGGAAATAAATTTGTAGCACATTTCTTGAAGTTTAATTTGAATTAAAAACAAAAACGCTTTTATTCCCAATAGTTCCTTCAAAAATGACGTAAAACAAAAGTTTCCAAAAGTAGAATTTTGGAAAAATCAATAAAACAATTTTGAGCACAATAAATATCAATTATGTTCTAATCAAATAAGTTATAAGTAACTTTTGCATGTGTTGTGAAATTACTATGATTATCAGCAGCTAAAGGACGAAGGAGATTTAAATAACTCTTACTCCACGGTCGGAGGAGTGTTTAAATGTGTAAGATTTTTGTGTATAAAGGAGGTTTATTTGCCCATAAATTGACTGCACTGTTTAAAACAGATCAGAGGAAATTTACGTATAATTTTAACTTGTCTCACAAGGAAATCTATTTTGAAGTTTCTGAGTGCCAAATCAAAGGAGAATTTCTTGCTAATTTCGGATATGGTCATCATTCTTCTGAACACTGCGTTATTGTTGAGATGAACATTTTTCTATACGAGAAATTCATTCAGTTTTCATAAACTTCTTTTTCCTCTCTCATAAAGAAAGAATAGGAAGTTCGTTTGCGTTAATATTTGCCTAAAATTCGACAACCATAAGTTTCACTCCTTTCATACTTTAACAGTTGTTAAATGACAAGATAATTGGCTACTTTTCATGCATCAAACGATCTTCGGTTCGACCCCTGACGAGTCAAAGCGTTCCCATAAGATGTGCATGCAAATTTCATATTTATCGTTTGCGAGCTTTATTTAATTTGCAAAATTTAATTGGAAAGAACAGTCGTACGAAATCCTGACCAGTACCAAAAGATGGGAAACAGAATAAAGATTTTTGTGGTCGTGTTTCTGTTTCGATTCGAAATGATTAGAGTTTTGTGACAAATAAATGCCAATTTTGTTGTTATGAACAATTCGTCCCCTTGACCAAGGCAGTTGTTGAATGTTAACTCAAGAATTTCCCCGTAAGAGTGCATTGCGTTTCAGATGCATGTAAAGTAGCGGCAAGAATTAACAAAGGAATAGTTGAAGAGGAGGCAACTTTCGCATTTGCATTTATGAATTATGGAAACATTCGATTGTTTGATCGATTCTCTTTTGATTTGGCTCTTAACACCAAAATAGGTTTCCTTGTCAGTATTCTTGTTATCGCTATTCAAATTATGAAAGCTACTTTAGTGTGATCGATACTAAATAACGGCATTCGTCCCGAAAATTCCTTATGATTATGTGAATGCATTTATTATTAATGTTGTTATTATGTGAATGTATTATATTACGTGTGTTATGTGAATTCATTGTATTTTTTTACAACACTAGTAAACGCCCCCGTCAAGCATGACGGGACTTAATTTAGTTTTAAAATATATCTATTATCGTATACATCTGGTCCTCCTAAAAACAAAAAAAATTCCGTCGTAAGTTCATAATAACTACATATTTTTACCATTATTTATCATATTTATTTTACTGTTTTCAAGTCATGAAAGTCTACTTTGCGTAAATTTCTTATAAAAATTATAAGACCTGATTATCCCCGTGCACTTATATGGGATAATTCATGAAATCAACATTCAACAATGGCCTTAGTCGTCAAAGAGATGGGTTGTTTATTTCCCATATATTTACGTAGGACCATTGTTCCTAATTTAATTTTGTAAAAGAAACAACCTCTGCAGGTAACGAAAACCTATTTTACGTACATTTCTTATGGAAAAGTATGGGATAAAATGTTTTTAACTATTATTTCCCTTTAGCGCTAGAATACCTCTTAGTATAATCTTCCTCCTGATATCAGAGTGGCCTATGCAACAGGAAGGACACATAATATCAACTACATCTTCTTAAAGCGTACTTGACATTCTGGAAAATGTTTTTTTACTATTATTTCCCTTTAGCGCTAGAATACCTCTTAGTAAGTTTTTCCGAAATGGAATTACTTCTTTCTCGTATTGGAAGTAAACATATTTTCGGATCCCGAGAATAGGTAGGGCCGCCATAAGCTAGGGTCAGAGCATAAACAGGGGTTCAGCTGCCTCTGGGCCCAAAAGTCAAAGGGACTTCAAAGAAAGTCTCAGAATTGTTGTATTCAACGAATTCTTGTACTATTTAGCAATAGTAGAAGAGTTCGTTGATTACAGCAATCGGTAGATTAAGTTGCCTTGTTTACGGAATTTGAGAAACTTACCAATAATGCTTTACTCAAAATTGTTAGAATGAATTAATGAAAAATGAAACGTCACACAAACTAACTGTTTGTTTCGGTAGTTCTCTGAAACATATTGGGCAAGAAACTCATGGTCTCTTGACTCGGCCTCTATAGAGTACTGGTCCAAGGCTCAATTGGGAGTTCTAGATGCATTCCATCCAAAGATAGAAGAGTGCAAAAGACTATTTTAATGAATTAATTGCTGAACAACATAACTTGTATGGTGAAAGATAACAGCGTTGTATTTAATCGATGAAATCATCTTTTCACATTGGAATATTTCTCAGGCGAGCTGACGCCGTTGGAAATAAAAAGAAGGCGTAAAACAGAAACAACTAATTTTTTCGGCAAAACTATTATAAATTTAAAGTAGTCCAAATCGATGCTGACGACACGCAACAATATGGACAATACACAACGTAGACAATATAACCAACAATACTTGAGGTACGTAAGAACATAAACATTACAACAATATCACCAGCAATATCATGAAATGAAGGGCGTAAGAAATTCAGCTAAGTTTTCATTTTACGTTAGAATTATTGCATTCAATGACGAATTGATTATTTTTCACCATCAGATTAAATATTTCACATAAACTTCCAGTTTAAGACCCCAGACTGCCGTCCAAAGCTTTAGACGGCAGTACTTCCTCTTCTAATCCATCCTCCTACATTGCGTTGACATTTCGCAGGAAAGTATGCACATCTCTGCAGTCCACGTGTCACGTGTTGTCACTCACGATACGGTTTCAACTAACTGTTGCCATTTTCGCGCCTGATGTAGAGCCTTCCGGGTTTGTGCGGCGCCTTTTTATCAATGAAAACAAGATACCGCTCCCTTAGGGCTTCCATCGATTAACTGCCCTGAATTCGAGGCTTTATTATTGCCCTTTATCTAAGTTTAGTCCCTAATTCTCTTTCTCCGTTTATAATCTCCTATTTCAGGTCTATCCTTGTTGAAGAATCGCAACAGACGGATTCGAGGATCCTTTCATCATCACGGCATTTCCATTTAATTATTATTTCATTAATTGTGGACGTACAATAACAATACACACAATAATCTGCCAACAGTAAAGGAGTAACCATAGCAACTTGTTCTCTTTTGATGTAAAGTCTCTTCAGGTTAATTTTTTTAATAATCATATGGTAGCCGCCGTGCAAAACGAGGATCCGGGTTCGATTCCCAGATACATCGGACCTTTTCACCTTCGTTTATCCGTCCTTGGAAGTGTAATTAATTCAAAACAAAATTTATAACAGTCCGTGCCCACCGCATTATTTAGCGGCTTTTGTTCCTATTTTGGCGCTTTTTTGGCTGTTTTAGAAGGTTCATTTGGCGCTCATTTGAAAATGCATGGCGGAACATTGTTGTTGTTGTTATTATTATTTCCTTAATGGAAACAGGAAGGCCTCAATTATACCCATTTTAATATACATTTACGAACACAAACAAACATTCCCTAACCGGAAATATGCGACCAGCCGAGACTCGAACCCGGGACCTTTACGTTGGAGCGTTAGCACGCTAACACGGGTTTATTTGGGTTGTCTTTGACCAGTCTATTTAGTTCTCTAATATGTGGTTAGTTTGTCTGTTTTTGATAATCGGATACGTAAACATAATCGATAAAAATTGGAACAATATCGTTAAGCCCAATCCAGCACAACTAATTTTAATGTCCTGGGTTTTTAATAGAGCGGTAAAATAGCAGATAATAGAGCAGTAAAAGTTGATTTCGGGAATAATCGATATTTTCCGTAATATTCGAATTCCAATCCTCAATTCCCGAAGGTTTCAAAACGCAAAATAACCAACTGTGGGGAATGAAAAACTCCAAAGGGAAATGTGTTTGAGAGGCATTTGGTGTAGGAGCATCGCTCCAAATAAAAAAGGCGTCCAGATGCCGTCAGTCTTTAAAAACATGCGTCGCCGGATACACAAGAGCATCCTTTTTCCCTGTCACGTGACCCGAAGGCGATGACGTGCTTTAGCCAGACGCTGTAACCCAATCTCATCAACAGATCTTAATTAATTAAATGGTCGGTGAAATTCGAGAATATTCGATCGCAGAGCGGTTGTGCTGCGTAATCGATGAAACATCAACCTCATTATTACGCATAATTTCCGTTTTTATTCCGAACACACATTTTTACAAATATCATTCACGAAACGTAGCGTTTGAAATCCTTATAGTAAATTCGATTTTACTTCGATTGTTAGGCTGTAACTTCATTTTTTCGAATCGCAATTTATTTCGAAATTACCGGTTTTTGGAACTCTAATTTAAACGTAATCTATTTTTCTGCAATTTTGAAGAGAAGTACACATTTTGTGCTCTCCTTTGTTAGTAGCATGGATAAATTCAATTAAATCTTAACCACATTTTGCGACGTCTAATGTTGATTTTGATTGTTGCTCATCGAGTTGCAACCAATCACACAAGAAAATACGCCAGAGAGCATCGATACTGTTTCGCCATTCGGTTAGTGTTGATTTTCTGCGGTTTTTTTCAGGTAGTCTGACCTGGGTACATCTCCTTGGACAAGTGACACGACTACGTTAACAAATTGTTGCTAATTTGAATTGTTTATAACTTTTCAAATCGCACTACACGCGGTCAGTTTTGGGAAGATCGCCACCCGCGGTGAGGGTACGACCACCCGTGGTGAGGGTATGACCGCCGAACTCGAAAAAAGGTCTAAAAGGGTAGCGACCCTTCCCAGGTAAGACTACCTGAAAAAAACCGCAGAAAATCAACACTAACCTGGCGGGTTAGATCGACACTAACCCGCCATTCTTTTAGCAACTAAACTTTTATCGATAGCAAATCAAACCTAATCTAGATCAAATTATAAAATAAAAATTGGAATTATTTCCAATTTTGCCATCAGCGCACATTTTCAGATGCATGGCGCATCTGAAAATGTGCGCTGTTATATTTTTGAGGAATTTCAGTCAATATAGAAATTCTGGCTATTGTATATATACACAATCTGTATTCCTAATGTGAAAGTTGAATCATTTAAGGGCTTCCGCAACTTCGTAATGACGGAATAAGAGCAACTTCGTGTTTGCAATGATTATCTCCCGCAGTTCCCTTATTTTCCTATTTGGGCAGAAATAAAATTACCAAGGGCGTTTATATAACGGAGCAGAGCCATGCATTCCATAAAAGGAAAATAACTGTAAATTTATAAAGCCGTTCGTTAAAAGGCAGTATTAGCTAAGTTATCCATCTATACTATTTAAGTGAGCAATCTGTTAGAGGAGAGGGTGAAAACTATACATTTTGGCTTTCAAATTTCTCAAATAAAAGAGGTTTAGAAAATCCGTCTGTCGGTATTTAGAAAAGGCCTACTGTCGGATTGAAAATAGCATAGATCTGGATTTTAACGCGTTCCCATTTGATGATCCACCATTATGATGGGACATGTTATATATCGTTCGAAAGAACATTTATTTGCCTTTAAATGATATACATTATGAGTTGATATCGATCTCCTGCTTTATCTGGGTCGACGTAAACAAAATCAAAACACGGTAAATTCGCGCAAATCCATGACTCGGTCATCTTTACACCTTTGTGGAACAATGAACAGGTGTCACAGAAAAACCAAACTTTTATCAGAAGTGTGGTATATAGACGTAAAGCATAATACGTGTTTCTGAGATCTTATCGTGATTTATTAACCTTTGAAATTAAAAATTGAATTAAAAATCGATCACCTTCAACAAATTTGATTCTACGCAGTTGAAATTTTTACTACACACTACATAAATAATTTTTTTTAAATCAGGGCGATTACTCCTAAATACATTGGGGGAGGAGATATAAGGGGCCCTATAATGATGACGTCGCTCCGGCGAAACGTCATCGCCGCCTCCTCGGAACGAGCATGTAGTAGTGCTTAGTAAGCACAAAGTTGAGAGAGGATCCTGGTTATCACTCTTCCCAGCTAAAATTCGCATTTTAAAACCGTATGAAGGCCTAACTTTTGTAACTACAAGTTCCACCAACAATACGTCCTTTTCTTTCCTCATGCTTGAATTAAAAGTAAAATTTTCTTCTGAATGTATGTGAAAAGGGTTATTGGAGTCAGTTTCCCCTTTCTGAAAAATGTGTTGTTCTTCCTCAGGTAGCAGGTGGAGAGATGCGCCTGAAAGAAGAGGCGACCCTGACTCAACCTCTCCACATGTGAGTCATTTTTCTTTGGTATTATAATGTTTTACTTGCATCACAAAAAACTTAATTTTAATAATCATTTTCCTCTTCAGTAAATACCTATCCACTTTAAACACCATTATACAAAGTCTTTACTCTAAATTTTTTAAACTTTATTAAACACTGTAATAAATTAAGCAATGCAAACCTTAATAGCAACAAACATCGCTGCAAAAAATATCAACAAAAAGAATTATATTTATTTTCTGCCAATAAAAACTGAAATGTGCAGAGGAGGTACTCTGCAAACCTGTGTTTAATTACCTAATAAACTAACTTAATCTATTCAGGAATTAAAGGATATTTGATTCTTTAAAAGGAAATTATCCTACATAATTAGAAAAGAATCCTTGTATTCTGTAAATGGTTGCATAAATTACATAAACAGATCAGAGCAAATCTGAGTCAAAGTCATTTTTGAAATATATTTATTGTGAATACTAACATTGCATTAAGTAAGTGATGGGTACTCTTGCAAGATACTTGATAAAAATCAAAAGAGTAAAAGTCTGATGTAACAACGACTTGATAATTGAGGCCTATAATGAAAGTAAAGATTGCACTACAGTGGTAACTCCATTGGAAGCATCCTCTCAGCTAGAGAAAGATCCAGTTTTGAGTCCTGTCAATCTTATTTTCTTTAGATTCTTTTTCTAACATTGTAACATTATGAACTGTATTATTTCTAAAATGCAATAAATCTTTACATTGTATTTTGCTTATAGAGAATTAATCAATCGCTAAATATTTCTAAGACCCAGTAAATACAAAGCTTAATTACAATTTCAGATGACAAGGTGTTATAGAGTGATGATCAGGACTAAGAATATATCATTTAAATTGAAGGAATATATTATATTGCATAATTATCCTGTTGCAATAAAAGTTATTCTGTTCACAATGCCAACTGGCCTTTTGGCTGAACACTTTACTGATAACTGCAATATTAACTGTGTTACCTTACAAAATTTGATACTCCTTCAACAACTCCATCTGAAGTCAGTACTGATAGAATTTAAGAGTAACACATTGAGATCCCCGAATTATGAATGTCTTGTCTTTTGTAATACATTTATTAGTACACTCATCAAAGAAACATGAAAGTTAATGCAGTTGTTACAATACATTTGCTCATTTATCATTCCTTTACTCATTCCATGTTATAATTTGTCTAATCTATTTGCAGTCATAGTGGAGTTGGTCTGATTCAGACAGCTGCAACAGACGGGGGCAACAACCCCACTCAAGGACTCATTGAGTAAGTATTCTCCATGTTGTTGGATCACTTTTACAATCACAATATTTCTTATTTAACACAGCTATGAATATTTCTATTTTTTAAAAGCTAGTTTTCTGATAACTTGGGAAATTTCTTTGTATCAATAAATAAATAAATATAAAATAGGTTGATAAATAAATAAATCAGTAAATGAAAGTAGAATATTCAAATCCAAAGGTCATAGTTCCCTTTACTGCTTTCATCTTTGGGTGGCTATGAAACAGCTTTCACTAATTAGATTGTGGAGAGGCAATTTTGATGTTTTAAGAAAAATTAGTTGTGACAAAAGTACCAATGGCAGTATCCTTTTCCAGTATAATATTCAGTAGGAAAAAATAAAAGACATATGACAGTATAGAATTTAGTTTCATATTGAAGCTGTTTTACCATAAATTATGTAAACTTTATTTTCTTAAAAATAATCAATTTTGTGGGTGATTTTTTTATGTAATCTGATTTTTTCTAACACTTTTGCGTGCTACTTTTAATAGTCCCCAAACATTATAACTTATGTTTACATACAAATACATTATTAAAGCAATGGGAATACCTCCAAGGTAAGACAGTTTCTGACACTTTTTTGAAGACAGCATGAGAAGCTGAGATATTTTAACAATAAAAAATGTTGCAAAGAATTAGAGAATCAAAATTTCAATTAAAACAATCCAGAGTCAAACTATGCAAGAGAGAGCTCAAATATAGTCACCATTATAACTGAAATACTATTGAAGAAGAAATTGAAAGAGAAAAAGTCTGCTGCAGCCGGGAATCGAACCCGGGTCTCCCACTTTCTGGGCAGGTGCTCTGTCCTCTAAGCTAACATAATAGAATGATCCCTCCTTCAATTTTGTGGGCTATGATGGGACTCGGTGTGTGAAATACTGTTGATCATGTGATTCAGTTTCTAACACTATTTCCATCGGAAAGCCATATTAACCATTTGGCCAAATAAGAAAGTCTGCATGTTAATCCTTTAATGTTCATAGGTTGTCCTTTGCATTGTAAAATAATTTATCATAATTTTGCAACAAACCATCATAAATATTGTATGTAAATTACTTATATATGGGAAAAAATACTGTCCGTTTAAAATAATTTCTCATTCAGGGAAAAAGTTGCTAAAATTGGCTACATATTTAACCACCAGGGATCTATTAGACCACCTTTGAGTTGTGTATTGCCATCATTAAATTAATTAAACATCAAAAGTGTATGTGAGCAAACATATTACTCCTCTGGGTGAGCTAAAGAGAATATTTCCCATTCTCCATCTGTATTAGAAAGATTGGGAAACAAAGCTATTAAATGCAGGCATCTGTTTCAGAATTAACTGAAGGCCAAATTGAATGCACAAAAAAACAATTCTCATACGACTTGAAGGCTGCAGTTTCCCCACCTCTAACAGATAAAAGAATTACACCAATTATTTATGGGAAAAACTAATTTCCAGTAACTAAAGGTTACAAAAATATTCTTTAGTGGTAAATCTTGACCTATATGAAAGCACATTTGAAATTGCAACTCAAAAACCATAAAATTTTATTTCTTGAAGACCTTATTAACTGAAAAAATATTTTGAAAATTGCTTACATTGCCAATATTTAAACTAATCTACTGGAGTTAGATTGATAGTATTTAATTTTCACTGAAAAACATCAACTGATACATAACTTGTATAAAAAAATAGAAATTTTATACTATTTTGGAGGTAGATCTATTCATCAAATTTATCATTTAGCATATAGTTTTATCTATTTTTTATGAGAATATATGTTATTTTTATTGCTGTAGAAAACACTGTGCCTCTAGTTCTTTACATTTGAGTGGTGGTTGCATTGAATGACTTTTGTAGACAGAAGGAAAAGGGTTTAAATGACTTGGCACAATAAGGCATGCACCTAGGAAAATTCCTGAAGAGAAACAGATCTGCAAGAGCATTTTTTGGCAGGATATGACATGTAAATAAAGAAAATCAAGAAGATTGCACTCAAAATTCAATGAAAAATGCAATAAAACTTAATTTCTATTTCAGACCACAATGGATAAGCAATTACGACAATCTCACAGCTTCAAGAGTAGAGCAGCAACAAAATACTACAATACATCACCACAATCAACAGCAGCTTTGCCTCATAATAAACAACAATTTGGACAATTCAAAGAGTGGCTGCAAAGTGCTCATAGACAGCAACAGCAACCATCCTGAGGATGATAACAGCGCCACCCATGCGCTTGCAGTCAATCATCAGCATATGCAGAGTAACATCAATGTGTCAATGGAGGATACTATATCATCCATGTCCGTTTCTTCTCCAGAAGATGATGATGTAGGAGACTGTGAAGGTAAACATCTCTACGGTAGATTTTCTTGTGATATGTTGATTTGTCACGTTTATTTTACTGATGCATGAGGTTCAACAAAAATATTTTTTGGCCTAGCACTGCTATGTGATCGAAAAGAGACTGAGGATCTATTGGCTGCCATCCATCTTAAAGTCAGATCTAGGAAGTTCCAGGGGATGAACTTGCCTAGCAAGGGGGACAATTTAATCCAATTTCTTTATGAGCTCATCTCCAATTATCTTTTAATATTCCATTTTATCATAGAATAGTAGATGTCTAGTGATCATGTAAAACATCATAAAAACTTTCCTTTTTATTCAATCGATTTTAGTTCCTCCTCACATATAAAGCAAATTAACAGGACTACAAAGTTATCAAGAGGGGGAAAATAACCCCTTTCCCCCCCTCTTGGATCCACCAATGCTTGAAGTACTCAACTTTTCCACATATTCTCCATTCCCATTTTATTTTATCACCGTCATTTGTCATTTTTAAACACCTTGGAATTCAATGTAGTTTACTTGCTTGATAAAACGTGCTTGGAAAAAATACCCAATTCTATTCATTAGAGGTTTAAAAACACTCTGTGAGCTGTATGTTGGCAGGTGGAACTTGTGTTTAGAAATAAACAGGAAACTCAAGATTACCGATTTCTGGGAAGTCTATTGTGGATCCTCTCTGATGCTGGAGGCGTTGTCTCTGAAATGTGCAGTGGGACTTCCCAGATCAGTAATCAGTATAATCCAGAGCTTCCCGCTGGTCTCTAAATCAATGTTCCACCTGCCAACATATGGCTCACAGATTTTTTAAACCTCTAATTTATTAACAGCCATGTTCCAACTTTCTTTTCTTTCAATTCTATTAATATTTAAGCTCATTCATAGTAATCACACAATTTCTTTCTGATTTAAGGAATGTAATTGTCCCTTCTATTCAAACCACTCCTTACTGTCTTAACTCTGCAAACATCTTTCCCATCAGACATTTCTAAATCTTACACAAATCCTTCCCTTACTCAATTTACGTCTCTTCTCTTTTTGATCTCATTCATCACACACAATTACTGTTGCCCTTTCTCTTGCTTTCAAACAAATTCCATATTCAACATAAACTTTCTCTTTAGCATGAAAAATCACCATAGTATTGAAATTTGTGATAGTATTACTAATAGTTAAAAAATGCCATAGATTTGCAATACCAAGGATGTGCAATTTATGGAATAAAACACCATTAATTCTGTCTTTTGTAAAGAACTGAAAACATTTTTACTCTCCTTCACTCGAAATAGATTCTATCAAGAGCCCACACTTTGAGGACACTCTAGTAAATGGTGGGGAAAGTGAAGGAGAATCAACAACCTCCTCTTCAGACAGTGACGAAGATCTGGAAATAGAAAGTGCAAGACATACCAGAAGAGGCATCCTCAACCCTAACTACCCAGGATTCCAGCGTTATGCCAAAAGACTATGCCAAGAAGAGGAGAAAAACACAGAGGACCCAATCACCCCTGGAAACATTAACAACAACAACAATAACAATGGTGTAGAGTTAAATCAACTTGATGGAGTAGTGAACACATTAGACAAATCTTTCATCTACACAAAACCAAAGCTGAATATTCCTGTTGCGGAAGAACCAACTGCAAGTGAAGTTGGGATTGCTGATGGACAAAGACGAGAGAAGGAGGTGAATGTTTCTTCAACAGAAGTATCTTCTGACGTGTCCATGGAAGTGTCTGCAAAGCCCACAGTGAACTCTGTCATGGAACAGGAGGTTAAGATTAAAGTGGACATGAAAATGGCTGATGCATATTTATCTGGAGCGAAAGAGGACATCAGTGTGGTTGCTTTGCTCCCTAAAAAGATGTTTGCAGAGAGAGTTAAGGCAGAGGAAGAGGAAGAGAAATTCATGAAAGAGGAACTGGAAAAAGAGCCATCAGAGGTCCTTTCTGGCTCTCCACACAAGAGGGAGAAGATGGAGATAAATTACAATGTACGCATGGCTGTGCAGTCACAAACTGTACCTGCTCCTGATGTGATTCCTCAAGAAACTAGAAGTTCTCTGAAACAAACAAAAGTCAAGCAGTCGACTGTATCCTCAAGTGGGAAAGCAATTCCTGGATGGGCCAAGGTAGGCCTCAGATTTTACATTACCTAACCTTTTTAATTTTGTTTGGATTCTTACAGGATTAAAATATATTTCAGTGCATATAAGTGATTTTGCTTTGATTACCATAAACTAGTAAAGTACAGAAAGTTGCTGTAATTTTTACTCGATGAGTTTTAATTGTAATCATACATTCTTCTTTCCAATGTGATCTCAGTTACAAGAGATAGTTAATGTGCAATCCAAATTCATTGATAATATTCTATAATTGTTTTGTGATACTGCTTACTGTTAGCATACCTTACTTGCCAGATCCTAATTCGACCTATGTTGACCGCTATTTATCTTAGATGTATCACAATTAAGTTTTTAGCTGATATTTGCTGAATATGATGATTCTCAGAATTATAGCACCTTATATAAACTCACAATTAGAGCACTTTCTAATTTACTGCTCAGTACTGAAGTACTACTTGTAATTGCATTTTATAATTAATCATCTTCTGCCTATTCATATGTACCACATTATATATTTATTTTTAATTAATATGGAAAGGTTTTTGGACAGACATATTTGTCTTCTGAAGTCAACTGATATGCTGTCATACATATGAATGAATATTAAAATACAGAATGTGGAGACTGCATAACTGCGTGAAATAGAGATGTGATGTCACATTTACTAGAAACTCCCAGGGATTTGAAATATCAATTATAAGAATAAGATCATTCAAAGACCTCCAAAAGGCTTTATTTTTATGGATTGCATTCTTTGTTTTGGGCCCAGGTGACTAGAAGGGAAGGATCATCTGTGAGGAATGTTCCTAAAAGGCGTTCTGTGCCAGCTGCCAAGGAGAAGTGGAGGTCTGATTCCTCAGGTTAGTTCATAGTTAAAATTGTGATGTGATATAATTATGATGAATATGTATAAAGCATTCTTACTAGAATCTCCTTTTACTTGCATGAAAATTAATTTTATAATTTTATTTTCTAAATAAAGAAACTTTCAAAATCATAATTAGATTTACAAGAGAAATGTTGTCACATGGATCCATTCTTAAGTCATATTTAACTTTCAATCACATATTTTCTTTGCCTTAAATTTTGATTCATTTATGAGGCTACTACTTTCAAAGGTGGCGAGGATAATATGTAAATATTTAAATCTGATTTTGATATTTAGATTGAGTTGTAATACATTAAATTAATTCTTGTATACAAATAAACATAAATCAATCCCCATTGATAAAACCAAAGTCATAAATCACAAAAATTCATGTTTATTAGGGTAAGTAAAGTTTACTTAAAGTTTTAAAATCTTAGGAATATTATTATTACTTAATTATTTGAGTATCAGAATTGCTTAAGATCTTGAAAATATTTTTATATCAGTATGCTGTACTATGATACTCATTAATATTACTTTTATCATAGCTGTAATAAAATAAAATTGCTACATAGCCATGCCCCTACAGAGTTAGGCACCATTCCATACACAAATAAATGTCAATTTTTACAATGAATAACTCCCTCACTAAAAGTATCTTTTTAATATCATTTAAATATCCTTTGTTCCCTAACGACCACCCTCTAGGAAGCTTCGATGTGTACAATATTGAGACAGCTATGCCAAAGATTGACCTGGATGCCATTGAATCACATCTGCGAGCAGCCAAAGAAGAAGAAAGTAGGGTGAGTTTCCTCCTTATCCACTAAATATTCTTTTTTATGATCTATTATTTGTAGTAATTGAACCAAAATCACTGAACTTTTCTATTTTGCTAATTACATGAAGGCAATTTAGTTTTTGGATACTCTGAATTCCATTATTAAATATAAGATTGTGCAAAATGACACATTTCATGTAAATAAAAAAGTAAAAACACAAAAATTACCAGTACTCTCAACATTTGGAATGTGGACCTCAGGTCTCCAAAGACCCAAGAAATAAATTTTCAAAAATAAACTTTGAAAATTGTTTTTCCTACATTGAAACCATATGTATCATAAGGTATTAATTGAGAATCATATTGGGAGAGAGTAAAAATCGACAATTAAGTAAACCTAAATTTAAGAAAAAGGAGTCACAGAAATTAAGAATAATAATAAACGTTAGTAGCATAGTATTATAGCATAATATAGTATTGCACTTATCAGTGGATAGGATCACTCACAAGGGTCTTTTGCTCCCTGATCTATGTTTGGTAACTTAAGTTGCCTTTGGGATGGAGATTACATCTTCAATACATATGAATGAAACTAAATCATAATTAACATTATTGAACTAACTTTATTTTCAAGTAGCAATATTAAAGAAAAAAATATGATATATTTAATTTTTCAAATATAAACCATTTTCATCAAGCTACATTTTATTATTCTTATTCATTTCTATTTTGAATAGTAATTATTATATCAAGAAATCAATTTTTAAGGCTGGCTCTTTCAGGACACAGTAAAGAACTTGTCAGACCCCACATAAAGAACTTGTCACTCTTAGCCTTGAGATAACCATAAATTATCCACTAAATAATACTTAGAAATTGGATTGGAAAGGAATGTCTTGCCATGAAAATATGGACATCCTTAATAACAGATAATCACTTGGGGAAATACTCGAAGTGAAGCTTCGCTATTTAAGATATTATCAACATCTACCATCAAGATACTAGAAAATACTGTGAATAACTAAAAAAAACAATTATTTACTCTTTTTATTTATAAAAGGTGAATGTTGGTGAGTGTGTAATTTTAAACTTTGTAATGTATTCTCATACCTCACTCACTCACTCATACCTTACTCACTCACTCATACTGTACTCATATACCCCTTAACTTTGAAAATTACATTTGCGAACTCAAAATCATTAAACAAATTGCAGTTGCTAATGGTTACACTAAAAACTTATGAACACAATCCTCACACGTAAACAAAGAAAACTGAACTTAACTAAAATTTACCTATTTGTGATAATAATATTGAAAAACCCACTGGGCAAAACTTCCTTTTCTAGGTTCCTTCAGTTACAAATTAGGTAATATTCTCACCACAAATAACATAAAACCTGCATATTAAACTACACACAATTTTGGGAATATTTTACTTAATCACAAAGACTCCTTTAACATTACACTCAAATCTGGTATAAATTAATATGTGATGACTGTGGTGCCATCTATATCAGACAAACTTCCTGCAATTTACACACCAGGACAAAAGAACACTTACAGTCATACATCAACCGTTCTTCAATGGTTAGTTTGCTCACAAACAACAGCTATTTGGAGCTTTTCTCTAACTCTAATGTCTTACCACAGCCATGTTCCTTTTCCTTATAGATTATATATACCCACATATAATAAGTCAGTCTTTAGACAAATTGGGGCTCCCGATAGCCAAGTGGGCAACGCGTTCGACTTTAGTGAAAGCTGTCCCGGGTTCGATTCCCGGTGGGGGCCTACGTGCGAAATGACCTAAGCTGTCAAAGCAATTTTAACAATACTACTACTATATATACTATACTTTAGACAAATTTCAATAAAAAAGGCACAAAAGGGCTAAAAATTAAGTACAGGCAGTTGGAATGAAATGTATGAAATAAATTGATGAAAGTATGAAATATATTGATTATTTAGATATAAAACATCAAACTGGCCAGCATTCCTGTATCTAAAGCCAGTAAAAATATTCTCATGGCATTGTCTATTACTGTAATTATGAAGAAAATATTGTTTACTTTAGCATCTCAAAACTAAAATTTAAAAACATCAAATTCTATCTTTATTTGGCCTAATAACTTGTGGAATAAGTGGAACCAACTAAGGATTGTTACTGTCTACCATTCTCAAGATAATTGAATTCTTCTACAGCAAATAATGAAATTTATACATTAGTGAATGGATCTAGAAAATATTCCTTTCATAAATCTTTCAGCTTGTCTAGTAATTTTATCACAATTCTACTGTAAAATTATAATTCTGAGAAATAGAATTATAATAAGTAGAGGATACAAATGTACAGTAATGTTAAACATTAATGCAACAATCATTGGCTTTTATGAGTGGTTAATCTTGGAACTAATTTGAGAAAATGTTAGGTAGGGTTATCATATTCTGGGACATTGCCTTAAAGTGTAGTCTGCATTGATTTCATGTGCATTTAAGATTCTTGAAGTGTGTTCATCATTACTGCTTTATAAAAGTTTGGGTTTAAATGATTTCTATTCCTGAATTTGTGTCTTACATAGTATTCTCAGTTTTTCCATCAAACAAGAGCAACAAAAAATTGACCCAGACTGTGTAAAAACCTGGAAAGTCCCAGTCAGAACAAGATGTATGGTTAGCCTACACTTCAGGTAACACCAACAAAAATGGTAAGGAGAGATATGTGCACCATCAGGGATAGGATAAGGATCGGCAAAGAACTGTCAGTGGCGAATTTTATGAGAAAGAACCATTTGAAAGCTAGCCATAGGGAATGTCCCTTCATAAGCTGCCATGCACAGAAATTAAGTCAGCCCATAAACCCCACTGAGTGTAGTATTTATTTTGAACATCACTGTGCATAAAAGATAATATTATTGAAATTATAACCACTACTTGTATTAAGAGTAATGTATATGGTACATTGTTTTTAACAAGAAAGTTTTATTAGTAATCTACAAGTATGGACCATGAAACCATTGAGAATATGCACCGATGCCTCGGCTAAAAAGTGACCCTGCTAAAGAATATTTTTATTAACGGAGTTTTTTTGCTGTTTTTCGAACTAACAAATATGGATTCAAATAATCAATATTTTGTGAATGAGCGCACTAACTAGCTAGCATGTTATGAAATCTTCAGTAAATTGCTTTTTTATTATTTATAGTATAGTATAATCACAGTGTATAATAGAATTGCTTATTTAGTATTTGTAAAATGCCAGTAACGTTTAAAATTTCTCAATGTGAAGGCACAATTAACGTCTAAACAATTTTTATTGTTTATGAGTATACACCCTGATTTGATTTTGTGCAATGATAATATCCGCGATAGGAGAACCTCTTTCTGTGTTGAAATGTTTTGCTCTTTACTCCAGAGTGGTTTCCACAGTAAGAATTTCAGATACGACTCTTTCTCAGTAAATTTTGTTTATAGCTACTCTTACGGTGGCGCAGTTTGTTCCCTCATCGAATAACACCTACGAAAAGTTTCAAAAACAGTGTCGGTGAATAATAGCTATTGTGCAGATAAAATATTATTACTATCGAGATTTAGAGACTCAAGTCCAGCATTTGTGGAACTTGTAGTTCTACTACACTTTTTCGATCCATGCACTCCATTGAGCAACAAAGTAATGTTATTTTTTCGCTACGAATAATAAAAAAATTTTCTTTCACTAAAATGAATTCAATGTCTGACCTTTTGATGATCTTCAAAGGAAATTTATCAAGCAATTTACAACAGAGGTTGCAAGTTTTTCAGCAAATGCGTAGCTAATGGACAAATTTACTTTTATGAAAATGACAGACCTTGCGATAGACTCTCATATTAGCAGGTATGATTCATATAATGTTCCAGTAATTTTCATCAATATGATTATCATCAAGATAGAATCTTACTTCCCATCTCCAACGATCCGTAAGAGAAACCTTGGCGTTACACCCAGTGATTACGAATCTTAGTTAACTTTCCTTTCCTTGGGAATGGAAATGAAAAGAAATCGCAGAGGTCTAAAAGCTTCACGTCTGCACCGAATGACAAATTTTTGTGTTTACTAAGCGCTTCCTCCATCTAGAATTATAAATCCCTTTGTAAAAATGGGTACATTAAAGAAGCAAATCCGGCACTATAAGAAAGACACGCGGTTTCTTTTGGATTTATACACCCTTACATACGACTCGAACGAATCACTGGAAACCGTTGCTGCAGTGTTTGATTTCGGCACTCCAAAGGTAAGTTACTTTGCGTATTAGGGTAAATTTTCCCGTCTCTAACTTTAAAGAGCTACAGTATCTACGGATCTACGGTGTCTACGGTCCTCTCTTAATTCTTTCCGCCACTCTTCTGTTCATGTGCTGCGCATTACGATAGGACTAGGCAGGACATTGACGGAAGAGTGGGTGGAGTGCCAGTGTCGATCGTTTATGCTTTGCAAGTGACTTCTCATTGAAGTTTTACATGAAAATGTGGCTAAATATCGTACTTGAGTCTACAGAAACATCATCGTAGTGCCAAATGTGATTCACATTTCTCCGCATAAGCACATTATGCATATTTTAGAGATAAAACCATGTTTGAAAATTTAGTTTCGAACATCAAAAGTCAGACAACCAAAGTTTCGGAAAATGTCCTCATATCACTTAAAAATCGATCATCACAAGTGTCGAATTTATTTAATGAACGTGACCAGAAAAACATGAAAATGGGTAAAAAGTCAATGCGAGACGATGTGATATTGTATGAGAATGAATCCTACAGTGGAGAGCGAATTCTGAAATGGCCGGTGCTGGTGGAAAATCGAATGGAATGGATTAACTTCCCTGTGGATGTAGCTCAAGAGTCGCTCGAAATGAATGATGATAAAGAAGATGATATTGTGGATAGATTCCTAAAGGTGATAACTCCAGAAGAAACGTCTTGTACCGATGTAAGTTTGATGTAACGAAAATATTAGAATTAATAATTTAGGTGGAATATCATTTAATAGTTCTAATAGACAGCCTTTGTTTAGATTCACTCAGCATGTGATCGCCCCTCAATTAGTGAACCAAGCGTATCTGTCAATGCAAAATGATTCAAGCATAACAAAAAATTGACCTTGTCAAATTATTATGCGTTAATTTGACAGTTGCTATATACGATTTTATCTTAACTTGTCATGAAATAACCCTCATATACACTGCAGAGGTGCAACCTGTTATAAATACAAACAGCAGTTATTTGTTTTGAGGATTTTCAATCGGTAGCTTCTTACATCTGGATGCTCCATTCATAAATATTTAATAGTGGTTCTTATAAATAGCTGGTAGTCTGTACGTTTAGTAGTTTATCAATGCAATTGTATGGGTGTCATTCTTTTGCAACAATCTCTTCAAATCTTTCATCATTTTATTCAGTGAAATTGACTTTTAGTTCTCAATGTTACTATATGCCCTAAGCCACCCTTGTTTGAGCTGAAGCCTGATATTCACCATTTTTTCACAATTTTAGCGTCGAAATGATCGCGAAGAAATACGTCGTCGGCTGGCAATGGATCCTGATGACTATTATGGCTCTTTGGGGGAGAGACAAGGACGAAAGCCAAGTTTACAATCTCGACTTCAAAGTGGTGCGTATTTTCTGCATTGTGTAGTGTAAAAATTCCTCACTTAGGCTTAATATTATTGATCCAAAAGTGATATTTTAGTCGCTGTCCAACATTAAAGTTATTTTATGCTAAGGATGTTATGCCAAGTTTTCATAAAAAATATTGAATGTTTGATATTGTCAGCTGTTGTTTATTAACATCACCCTGGATAAAAATGTTTGTACTTCCTCTTTAAATTTGCAACTAGCCGATATCCCGTTATTGCCCAGATACTTATTTACCTCAATTCATACCTAATTTCATTATTTAATTATTTATTTATTTCAGTATTCACATACAGCATGCATGCCATTTTACAGTGAACTATATAACATAAGAAAATAGATTAGATTGGAAAAGGAATTCTATTGCCAGTGTAAATTGGAGTTATTTTTTTACAGGCATTTAAAAGTAAAATAAATGTAGAGTGAACAAATTATGAAGTAAAATATTTTATAATTTCGCTACAATATTTATTTAACTGAAAATTATTATAAACATATAATTTCAACTTCAGAGGCATGGATAAATAAATTCTTTAGTGAAGCTTCCCTTGAGTATGTAAAATAAATTATAGATAAAAACATGGCAATCTCAAATCCACTTTGTAGCCCTTAACGAACCGTCATTGTAACTTTTTGTTTGTTTTAAAGAATGCAAGTCTCATTGTACAAGGGCAGTCCCAAAAGTACTTGACCTAACAGAGAAAAAAAAATAATTGGGAAAAATATCTTTCTTTCTCAATATTATCTCCTTTTAGCTCGGTAAACTTTTCCCAGCAATGTTCAGTAGCTTCAATTGAAAAAGAAAATTATCCAGTGGACCTAAATGTAGCAAATAGGGTGTATGAGAAAGCAATTCAAAGTTCAACTCATTAATTTTGGCCATTGGCCACTTTCGTTTTCCCCAGCTGTGGCTGTTTCTTCCATCACTCTAAAAATTAAAATGCTGTTAAAAATTTGCATAATACTCGCCATTGATCGTTCCTCTTTTATGAAGATATTCGATGAAAATTGTCTCATGTGCATCCCAAAAAACTGATGCGATAACTATGCCAGCTTATGAACTGTCTTTGCCTTCTTTGGAGCTAATCTCCCCTTGAACTTCATTGTTTTGGCTGTACCTTTGTCTCAGATGTAAAATGATAGACCCATGTCTCATCCATGGTTATGAATCAATGCAAAAACTTAGCTTTATTGCTGTGAAACAAACACTGCATTGAGACATCCTCACAATGCTGTTTCTGTTCCATTGTGAGCAAATGCAGCCCATCTTGTGCACAGCTTTCTCATGTCCAAATTTTCAGTTAATATGTGATGTACAGAATATTAGTTCAGTAAAAATTCTCTGAGAGGAAGAAACATTTCGATGATAGTGTTATTGTGGCCTATTTAAAGCTTATAAGATATAGATGTGCTCTTTTTTCTATGTACAACATTTTGGCAATATTGTGAATATGCAACATGGGATCGTACTGAGTGGCAGTTACTAGGGCTATCTAATTTCTGTTTTATTGTGTAGAGGAACCGTTTTGTTTCTTTTCTGCCCTCTAATTACAAGCAATGACTTTCCTGTGCTGGTGAGGTATTTTAAAGCTCTCTTGTGATCATTGAGTTTAGTAAGTGTTCATACAATTGAAATGATACTATTCATGCCACTGCTGGAACTATTGTTCAGGTATATTATTTTAATGAAACAATACACATCAGTATTTTTTACCGAATTTGCTTTCATTTTCTGGTATAGTTATACTCCTTTAAGGGAGCATCCCCATCAATAATTTGTAAATCGTAAATGTTCTGAAATAATTTGGGGCAATTTTCTGCAGTCAATCAGTTTCCTGAGGTAATATATTGATTGAGAAGCAAGGTCTTTGCTGAGGATTTCATGTTTATTCGGATGATGTCAAATCCTCTGATCAGAATTCAAGGATCAACATAAATGGAATATTGTAAATATCAGGTTGGCAGTCAAAGAATCTTGAGTCCAACATGACAAAAAGAAACTGTATTCAATTGACTCTTATCTCGATTTATATTGATTTTCAGAAGTGCTGATAACGTATTATCTACTCTCACAGTACTTGAGTGATAAGTCCCCTATTCAGAAGATATGATGATTGATTCTCTGATGTATCAGAATGTAGGAAACATATCAATTGAAGTTTATATTAATATTATGCAAAAGTTTGAATCTTTGAGGATGTTATACTTGTAGAAAAGATTGGATGAAGTTGGTGACAGACTAGACCATGCCTTCTGTTAAATTGAACAGATTATCTTTATGGATTGAGCATGAAATGTAAGTTTTACATATGTGGAACATTTTAATTTATTAACCCTTTAACCTTATAATTTAGTATGCTTCCTCATTAATACCATTTATCCAGAGCAAAAGTTTGATTCAATAATACATTTTCAGGTTATTTTCAATATTTTAATTGCTCTTTGGTTAAATATGTTTTGAAAATATGTAGAAAAAATATTTGAGTTTTTTGAGGAATTGTCAGAAAGGGGGAGAAAAATTCTCATTCTTATTTACCTGAAGTACATGGATAAAGTGTTAAAATAATTAACTATTATGATTGAAAAACATTTGTTCGGTATAACTGGCTTAATTAATTACATAATATATAATAGGAAAATATTGTCGTATAGGTGTTCTCTTGTAGGTTTAAGAAAGGAAGGGTAGTGTTGAAATGATTTTTCTTTTTGAAATTTTATGATTTTTGGGTAGCTTCTATTTGTTTTCTTTTATTATTACTGTTAATACTAATGTATTACTTATCCCTTAAATACAAAATTTTGAAGGAGAACAGATAAGTCAACCCCTGTACTAGAGAGATATCATTAGCCACTTAAATAAAAGTTATTATTTAAATTGTGTGGGAAATTCCTTCAAAATCTCATTTATGGTCCATATATTGAAAGTTATTGAAGTAAGGGATTTCATTCCTGTTATGGTGTGAGATGGAGACAGCTTATTTTATTATATCAGCAATAAGTGTAAGTGATTGTAAGTACAGGTAATACAAATAATGTATTGACTATATATATAGTGTGCAAACAATTCCTGCTAGTGAATGTTAAAGATTTCACTGGTGAAAAGTTCATAATTTTCAAAAATGGCAAAATAGCCTCCAACAGTGAAAAATATATCATGAGGTGTGCAAAAATTAATGTAAAAATTGTAGAGGGCTGATAATGGTCAGTAAATGAAGTATTTTGAGTGGCTGTAGCCTACTGACTAAGGTGACAGCATTAGGAAGAAATCTATGACTGCCATCATGTGGAGGTTGCATACAATCAAAGAGTTAAGGAAATTCATTTTTGTTGTTGTTGTGAGATAGTAAAGAAATGAGTGTCTATCTAAATTCTATCATTACCTTCTAAGAACTTAAAACAACATACTACTACAAACATGTAAAAAACTACATTTCTATAGATGAACAGATGTGCAGCTTAAAGAATTGACTGGGTCTTGAACCCTGGTCTTCCACTTTTGGGCATATATTCTAACCACTAAACCGCCACTCCTTTCAGTTAAGTGGTTAGAATACTTGCCTGGAAATAGGAGACTTGGGTACAAGCTCCAATCATGTCTGTATTTTTCACTTCTGTTTATCCTGCAGCTCACAGCTATACAAGCATTTAAATACCTCTTCTCATCATAATTCATCATTCATTGTTATTTCCATTGGAGAGAACTCACAAAAAAATTACTTTGTGAGTTGCTTGGTCCAAAGAGGACCTCTGGATGTGGTTTAAACTACTGCCACTTATCTTGTTCATAAAGCATTCCATTGACAGCATGAAATCAAGTGGGGTTTTATAGTTATTAGAATATCTGCCCAGAAAATTGGAAGCCTAGGTTCAAACCCTGTTGTGTGTTATTTTTCACTTCTGTTTATCCTAGGGAATCCAGCAAAACAGTTATCCATGCTAACTCAATACTGTCCTCATCTCTACATTTCTATCTTTATATTGAATTGAAAATACAAGTGAGAGATCCTTGTATGCGACCCTTCTAAACCTAATTGGGGGTTCTGATTCTTTTGGAAGCATTCCTGGGTTCAGTCGTATTAGGGGCTCCATTTTCTCCAAAACGAGATGGTGACAGTAAGAAAAAGTAGTTTGGAACACGGCTGTATATGAATTAGAGGTTTAAAAACACTCCGTAAGCCGTCTTTTAGCAAGCGGAACTCGTGCTCAGAGACAAACTGGAGGTTCGGGATTACCGATTTCCCAGAAAGATGGCTTACAGAGTGTTTTTAAACCTCTAAGATAGTGACAGTTAAACCTAACTATAGAAATGAAGTACAAGGCTAATCCCAGAAGTACCTAGCCCAACATATAGATGACAGTCGTTATTGTTTGAAAAATATTACTATGGTCAAAAATAACAACCTTAGAAAGCTTAAGTTTGAAGTTTCAAGATGCTACATTGTTTAGTATTTTTTTGACAGCCATCAATAGTAAATATATCAAAGCTGAGTTAGATTCTACCCTGGAGAAGTCTGCTTCTTCTTTTACACCCAATAAAATATTATATATTATAATATAAATATTGGGTGGCAGAGTTTAAATGAGGCGGCTGTACTAGCTGCCAAAATGAACATGGCAGAGGTTGACCAAATGAGGTGACTACTCCAGAAATGCTGAAGAAAATTCATAAACATGTTGGATGACCATTGACTGAAAGTACACAAGCTAGCAGACATAGTAGACATTTCAAAATGTGTCACATATAGACTGAAAATTTGGACATGAGAAAGCTGCATGCAAGATGGGTGCGGCATTCGCTCACAATAGAACAAAAACAGTGTCATGAGGATGTTTCAATCAAGTGTTTGGTGATGCTTCACAGTAATAAAGCTGAGTTTTATGCAAACTTAATAACAGCATTTGAGTGATGGCATCAAGAAGAAACAGTCACAGTTGATGAAAACGAAAGTGTTGTTTCATCAAGACAATGCACCAGTTCACACATCTGTTATCGCAATGGCCAAAATTAATGAGTTGAGGTTTGAATTGCTTCCTCACACACCCTATTTGTCACATTTAGCCACCCTGGATTATTTTCTCTTTCAAAAACTTGAAAAGATGGCTTGGTGGTAAAAGATTTTCCAACAATGAAGTGGTGGAGTCTGCCGTTAAAGGTAGTAGTAGTAGTATTGTTAAAAGTGCTTCGACTGCTTCGGTCATTTTGCACGTAGGCCCCAACTGGGAATCAAACCCGGAATCGCTTTTGCCAAAGTCAAACACGTTGCCCACTTGGCTACCCGGGGAGCTACTTGGGAGCCCTGCCTTTAAAGGTTATTTGGAGGATTCGGCAGTTGTCTCTCACTATAAACAGAGTATCAAAGCTATTGAACATCGCTGGGAAAGAGGTACTGAGCTAAAAAGGAGATTATGAGAAAGAAAGATATTTTTGTTTTCTTTGTGAGGTATTTCTGGGACATCATCTTATCTGAATTAAATCTTCAACAGCAGCAGACAGTAAAATTTACTATCTTAAGCTTAGGATAAGCTATCTTAGCTTACAAGAATACACTGTTGGACTTTTAATAATATACCAACAGACTGTATATTTACTATAATCATTGTATACAATAGAAAAAAATTAAGTAAACAAAATTTAATATAATTTACACTCCTATGTTTTTATACTTGAAAAAATGTATTTTTTAACAAAATATAAATCTATTTATACTGGGAATAAATGTTCAAAGAAGTTATTGATAGATCATAACTCTTAAAATGGAGTATCTTTTAGTTTTAATTTCAGATAAACAAATAAGTAACACAAATTGGTATTATAGCTGATGGTGGTAAAAGTTAACTAGTTATTTTGAGTTTTTGTCAGTGGAGAAATTGAACGAGTCAGCTGAATTCTTTCTTCTTACTCTTGTAGGCATGAACCTTCAGATTTGCTTCATGAATGAAACTGTGTCGGATGGAGAGTCACCCTCAGGGTCTGATGGTGAGACCCCATCCATCCTCTCCTCCTCACTGCCATCACGCCTTCCTTCTTCAAGGGCTTCGTCTTCTTTCAATTCTGCAGTGGAGCGAGGGAACCAAGAGATTTTACCTTCTTCTGCAGAAGCTTCTAAACCATCACCTCCAAGAAGTTTGTCTCTAAAGGTATCCATCTAATTAGTTTGCATACACAGGAATCTCATTGTTCCTTCCTAAGGAATTTTTGTTATGTCATTTAATTTGTTGTTGACATGAAAAGTATACAGTACAATGAAAGGGTAAAGTGAACTTGGAAATTGCAAATTATGTCTAAATGTTTGCCTCTGAAAGCCTATCACAGTCCTCTCTCCTGACCCAACCCAACCACTTACCTAAAGCACTGATTTTTAAATGTTTCCTAAAGATTCTTTTCACCTCTTTTTCATGTCAGTGTCAATTTAAGTACCTCATTGTAACAAGAACGATTCAATGAATTCCATCCTCAGATGTAGTATCTGCAGTTGTGTTCTAATGACTATAATTCTCCTTATATTGGAAAGACAGGTTAAAGACTACTGTTAGAGATAAATGATGGAACAAAATATCTCCTTGCGAGCAGTTGAGCCTTTCTAAATTTCCATTTTACAGTTCCAAATTTAACCATTTATCTTCCTTTGTCCTTAATAAGCAGTAATGAAAAGTAGAAAATTTTCATACACATCATTAAATAATGACTGAAAAATATTAATTTTCTGTAGAGAAAGACCTCGCTGTAAATTTGTATTATAACATACAGTTTATTGGTGACTGGATGACCTAATAAAATCAAAAGTTTTAATGGTAAAAGTAATAATGTAAAAGGAGTAATTGTAAAAGTGTTATTCCTAGTGGTGGAGACATATTAAAAAGACAAGTTTGATTAGTAAATCTTATTATCATAGCCAATATAGCTTTAAAGGTTAATATTTATTGGAAAACTTTTGTGAACTTTCAGATCGCTTCCTTTTTACCTTTCTGCAGTTTTTAAGTAGCTTAAATATTCTACGTTGTAAGTGACCTGTATTGATTTTTCTAGTAATCAAAAGAGATACTTATTGACTGCAATCAACTTAGATCGACAATATTTGAGGTTCACAAAATAACACATTATTTATTATAATTTTCTATGCTTCTGAGAGCCATTTGACCTCTTTCTAATTTGTATACTAATGAGTAAAGCTTTACAATTTGCCATAGGCTAAGAGGCAACACTCAACAGGAGTCGAGATTAATTATTAAATTTTCCAATTATTTGATAAAAGACAGTAGTGAAACCCTATTAAAACCTCACATTGGCAATGTTAAAGCAAAGGACTCTCTAACCAATACTTGAACATTGTCTTGAGTAAAAAACACTTGAAGCAGTTAAAATCTGTTTGTGGTTAAGGAACATCTGATAGACCTCTCCTGATCAGTCTTGAGATACTTACATGTTGATTAAAATCAACCTATAAGATAGGCTTATTCAATAGCATTAATTTACCATGGGGTTTATTTAATGCAAGAATTCTGAGTGCCTTACTGTACTTAGTTCTGTCCTTCTGATTCCATTTGATAATATATCCTTTATCTTTCCTTCATACCCATGGACACAAGACTAAAGTTTTGGGAGATTTTTGTCTTTCATAATGTGTAACATCTCAGAAAGCAATATTAATGGAGTTGACCTGATTTGGAAGTTATCTATCTAATAATATCTCTGCAGAGAAACCTATCTCGAGGAGCCCATTCCCTTGCTGGAAAAGGAGTACTTGGGCGGTGGGACATTCTTGGATCGGGAGGGAATGCTGAGCAGAACGCCATAAACTGGGACATGGAGGACTTCTTCAGTCGGCAGGCAAGGCTCCAGGCTGAAGCTCGTATGGCACTGGCCCAAGCCAAAGAGATGGCACATATGCAGATGGAGGTGGAGAGGCAACGGCAGAAGATTAACAGCCCTATCACACAAATGGTGCGAGCCAGCCTGTTAAAGGTGAGGAAACCATAGAATATATATGCACCAATGCCATTATTTCCTCAGATAATCTCATAATTTATTTACTCACTCATTTATTTGCAAAATTTGATTATTCTTCTTTGTACATGTTGCCGTTCATTTATTGAATGGAATAGAATGCATTAAAGGCATCGGCAACCTTTTTTGGCTGAGGGTCAAAATCAACCAAAATGTGACTATTAGGAAGACAGTTTGGGTCAGTAGTACATACAATGAACATTGCTTATCATTTATGCATGATTTTGTATAATTCAATGAGTATTTTCATATTCTAATAAAATAGGACTTGTGTAATACCTTTTCTTGTAGAAGCAGAAGTAAAACTACAGTGCAACTATCACTGCTAAAATATCCGAAGAAAACTGATAGTGAGTCAATGAAACGATTGATAATAATGGAGTGTGTGCACAAATGATAATAAATTGTTTATTTACATGCTTATGGATGTTTCGTTTGTTGTTTTTCAATAGGCCAAGCCTTGTCACTTAGGGAAATGCTCAGGAGTTCATTATATACATCTTTCTGTGAAATAATTATAAATATCCTAAGAAATTAAAGACAAAGTTTGTTTTCTGATTATTAATTTATCCTGTCGCCATAATTATCTGGGACAATCAAGAGATAGCAATTTCATTCAAAACATTCTTTCAGTGATTAATAACATACATTTGATTGGAAAAATAATGTAAATATCCTTTTAGACTGTAAACATTACATATAGAAGAATGTATTAGTATCTCTGTCTGAAAAATGTATGTGCTTTCAAAATAATTCTTGCATTGAGGAAATAAGCTCAACTTTGCATCTCAACCTGCACTCAAGTGCACCTTTTAACTCAAGGATACCCAAATTTGACATTGATTAATTAGTGTATTTATCAAGAATAGACCATTTTATGATGTCATTTACATGTAAATTAGATAGCAATTTCTATAGTCTTTCAGTGATAAAAGTAAACTATTGAATAATTTCTTAACATTTCTACAGAATTTTGTTTGTTGTCGTGCAACTTTTTCTCTTAAATGTTGTAGTTACATGGATCTCATTCTTTAAAATTATCTATTAAATTGTTTCCATTTCAAATAAAAAATTATCATGAATTGTGCTTACCTATATTTTATGGGTAAATAACAATTGAATGTGAGTGTAACAAGAATAAAATTAATCCTTCCTTCATTTAGGTAAAACATAGGTTAGATGCGTCTTTATACATTCAAATAAAAAAAAGTTTCTGTGCATGCAAGAGGCAAATTTTTAACTTTACTTAATGTTTTTTATTTGTAATTACTAATCAATGCTTCTAAAAGTGTTTTTTTTCTATTTCATTTTATATATAGATTTCAGCTGGTGATTTGGTCTGCTACCAAATCATTGGGTGCCCTTCTATTCACTGTGCATATATTTCAGTAAATTTCAATAGGACCTCATCTTTAGTTATTAGAATTTCTTATGCTAAACATGGCTTGTTTGTTTGTTTTAGGTGGGCCAGGTGTTCCCTGCAGACAGGAGGCGAGTTAGCCGACAGATGCTGACTGAAATGAACGTTGCTCAGCTTCAGGTTATTGTGAATGATCTCCACTCTCAAATAGAAGGTATGTTCGGAAATGCATTTTTTCCTCCCTTTCTGTGCAGTTACTTTTGAAAAGTGTACCTTTTGATCTGTAGTGCAATAGATTTCTTGTTTGAGATTGGTCATGTGTTATCCTGTGCATTAAAGGTAGGAATCCCTGTAATGAAAACATATTAAAGCAAGGTGAAGATGTTAGAACGTTTTCACAGAAAGATGGCCTCTGCATTTTCATCAATCATTGATTTCAACAGGTAGTGACAGTTTCACCAGCATTCCTATCAGCGTCTTCTGGTCAACTGGTTACCACTGTTGGCTGGAATTCTGGCAAAACTGTCATTCCCTGAAGATATCATTAAAGTGTGTAATATAATGAACTCAAGTTGAGAGTATGGTTTATATGATTATTATTTATCCAAAATAATAATACAATGAGAAGTCGACCAGACAAACTCAGAGCGAAAAATGTCAACTAAGTGAACCATGTAACCAAGTAAACAAGAATATCAATATCCTATGCAGTGAAACCACAAGAAATGCAAAGAGCATCTGATAAATGCTGCAGAAGCCTGTGGAAGAGTACTGACAGTATTGTATTTGTATGGTAGAGTTTTAAAAATATCATTTAAAAGTCATATTCCGGTCATCCTTATGGCCGAAATGGAATAATCCAATTCCAATCAAATTTATTTTGAAGTTGGCAGAGGTTTACAACATTGTCCATTTCTAGTCTAACTTCTGGAATATAAACAGTTCTTTGGCTATAAAATATTGTAGATATTCTTGCCTACCATTCTACTCATCTCTGATTGGTAATGCCCCATTCCTTAAAAGATTCCTTTCTCTTGCTGCTCCACATAGATTAATTTAATTTTCATTTTTAAATTTAAGCTTTCATCATTGGATATCTGTCATTCTGCTGGCTTAAAAATAATTTGGTTGAAAGATTCTAACTGTTAAAGTTGTCTTTTTTTAGTTCAGAAGATGTATCAATTCAAAATGTTCCTGTATAGCAAGTAGTCATTCTACTTTTGGAAAAGGAACTTTGTACTTCAATGTGCAACGTAGGAAAAACCCAAAGGATAATGGACGTGGAAAAGTATGTATGGATACCTCCTCAGACTGATGAAGACCCATGATTTGATTCATGGGCTTGATACACTTTTCCACATCCATTTATCCTTTGACTTTTACGTGCTGAAGGATGCTTCTTGACATGTTAATGATTTCTTGTTCTGTTAATTTCAGTGCTAAATGAAGATTTGGTTAAACTTCTCATGGAAAGGGATGATCTTCACATGGAACAGGATTCAATGCTAGTCGACATAGAGGACCTCACAAGATATTTGTAAGTTGTGCTGTTGTGAATAGTTGCTCAAGTATTCATCTTTATTGGCTCTCAGATGTGCAAAACAGGTCAGCCTAAGGTGATGGCAGCCCGAAGCTCTATTTGTGGTGAAAACCATTTAACCTCCATTGGGAAAATACTAAGTCTGAAATCATGAAACAATGGGCTCATCCAGTGCAATTGCCTGTGAATTTGCATTGAAGTAATTTCATTGACTTCTTCATTGGATGAAAAATGCTGCTTGGCTTAGTTATGGCACATTTTTGCTTATATATTGCCAATTTGGCTTTATTTCTAATCATTGATGAGCAAAAATATCATGTCTGCTGCTATATTTTCCTTTTCTTTGATTGAATATTGATAATATACTCCAGTGATATGTAATAAAATATTGCATAACAAGATTTACTCGTTTCTGAAATTTTTAAAGCTGTATCTTCCAGGAAAGGGCATTTTAATCATAGGTTCATTCTAAAGACATGAAGAGCATAAAACTTAATTAAATAGTTCTTTTCATTATTGCAATGATATAATTTTTTGTATTAGCAGATAATTTAGGTAACAAGAGTAACTTTTACTCAATACCTCCAATGAAGAGTTAATTACACATGAGTTTCGAGCTGGTAAAATCTGACTTTCAATCCTGTTTAATGCTACATAATTAATGTTACATAATTTCAAGCATAATTGAATAGTGAGTAGTGCTTCATGAAAGTGTTCTAAGTTTTTGAAACGTTTTAAAGAGGCGCTAACAAAGTGTTTCACTCAGTTTCCTCCTTCCAAGAACCAATAGAATGCGGAGAAAACTTTAGACTTGCTCTCTTCGAGCTTCAAGCTAGTTATGTGGGTTGCATCCAAGGTGGAATGATTTTTGTGTAACGGTAATATACTATGAGGTATTAACTCAATGATACATATAAAACAGTTACTCTTATTACATTCTAAAAACTTATTATGTTTGTGGATATAGGATAACTTCACTTTTCTGAATAAAATTTGGTGTAAAAACTTGTTTTTTATGTGGGGAAATATGGTAATTCTCCTGTCAACCACCAAAAGGTACCTTTCAGAGCATTACTTCAGATAGATAATTTCTTATTCTTACATTTGGAATAGTTCCTGAATTTGATATCTTATCATTCTCTGATAGAAAAGCAATATAAAGAAAGCACATTAAATTTACTTTATCATCTGCTGTCTTTCTTTTGGCTGTTTTATTTCTACCATTCTAATTATCTTATTTTTAACCAATTTTCAGGAGCGCAAAGGAGAAAGCATTAAAAGAGTCTGGTAGAGGAGTTGGTGCCGGTAGGGAAGACACAGATTCTGTCGGAAGAGTGCCTTCTTTGCCACTCCTCTTCAGGTCCAAGAGCAGTAATCAGCAGCAGAGAATCTCTAAGAAATAACACTTCTCAAATGGACATTGATTGGGAAGATAACCTCTCGAGTTGTCTACAATTGTGCTTACACATGAAGAAAGAAAGTATTATTATGAGGAACAAAAATTACAAAACCTTTTTTAATGCAATGGAGTTATTTCCTAATTTTAAGAGTTTGTTCAGATAGCTTTTGCTAATAAGCAAGCTGGATACATGGCTCTGAATTACTGACTCTTGAGGTATTCTGAGCTTACATAAAATCCTTCGTTGCAGTTCTAATCTAAATGTTTTCACTTTAGCCAGTCTCTCAGTGTTTTGTTGGTTTTTCCATGTTTCATTATGATACACAATGGAGGACAGCTACTTCAGTGTTTATATTCTAACACTCTTCATCTGTAACTTTGAAGCCTAACATTATGATGGAAGTCACAACATTTCAAATTCAGAGGCCTTTGGAGGAGTAAGTAGCAAGTTAAAATTTCAAATTGGGATTTTGATGAAGCAAGAGTTGGAAAGGGAATAACAAAGAAATTGACATTATTTAAATAATTCTGTATGAGAATATATGTGCCGACAATTATTTCTTTGTCTAGATTTTTTATCAGTGCTTAACTGAGGATTTATTTCCAATATATGTCCCATCACTCTGCTAATTGATGTGATTCTGCTGCAATAACAGTGTCTTATTGCATTTTACCATGAATTATTGTGATATATTACACCCTCTCAGATAACTTTCCTTGTGTATTTAATTTAAGTATTTGATATTTTCTGTTACTTTGAAGAATTATCATGAATCACTATTGTCTGTTCCATAATAATAACTGCTAATCATTTTCAAATGTGTCATAATATTATGTAAAATTATGAAAATGCTATAACCTGTGTAATTGAAAATGTTAGTATCATAGAGAAGAAGATACTGTAATCTTCAAGACCACCCATTTTATGCCAATTCATACGTGGAAACTCATGTTTATCAAGTTATAAAGCAAAAACTAATTGTTCAGAATTATTCACAATGTTAAAACTATTTCACTCCATGTTTATAACGTTTCCAAAGTTAACTATATTATGATTAATAATTTTACCTCCAAATACCACAAAATAGGCTTTCTCTGCATGTTTATGAGATTTTTTTATTTCATACAAACACTTGCACAAATATATCATTATTTTGTAAGTAGATGACAATTATTACTAACTTTCCTGAGACCTGACCAATTGTATTCTAACAGACGTTGTTCACACTTGAGTTTCTTGAAGAAATGCAGCTGTCCAAAGGAAACCTTTCCACAACAATACCCATTGTCCTCTCTTCTGACATTCTCTACTCCCTATATTTTATCAAAGTCTGATTTTCATGTCTCAACCTCCAAAAGGTCCTTGAATATTGAAAGTCACACTCAGTCTGGAAAGAATGCTTGAAAAACAGTGAAGTTCCTAAAACAGAAAATTTAAAAATGTTAATTAATACTTGGATTGGATGAGGTCCTACGCTGCTTTTTGTATGCATTGTATTGAATTCCCTCTCTTTAAACTAGAAAACCTTCCCAAAAGGGTGTGCTGGCTCATATCAGGCTTAATTTTCTTGTTCTCATTGTGTAAATAAGACTAATGTAAATATCTTAAAATCATGAGTGAAACTTTCAGAATGTGCCCAACTACAAGTTATAGAATCAAAAGTGTAAAAAGAAGCATAAAACCCAACTGCATTTATTACTTGCAATTTGAATGCATGTGTATGCATGTATGTGTGTTTATATTTATGCATCTCTCTCTCACACACACATATATGTATTCTACAATGGCTGTAGTTTAATGCCGAGTATTTTCTTGCTATTTGTCATTGAATCAATCTCACGTAATTATGAATATACCTCTGAGTTGTGCACAGATATTGAAACTTTATCTGCAATAGATGGGTGTAATTATTTGTGCCAGTATATTTGCTTTATCATTTTTTCATCAATATAAAAATCTACCTTGTACAAATCATGCATCATTAATTTGTTAAAAAAATGTCATCATGCTTTTGAAATAAATTTTAGTAGCGTATTATTTTAACTTGACTAAAATTCTAACTTACAGCATTAATTTTGTCTGAATCAGATATTTCATTTACTCTACAAACTTGCAGTTTATTGTTAAAAGCTGTTCAGGATGCTGTTTATAGAAGAATATTTCAGAATCATATTTACATTCCGATGAATTTAGATTGGGACCATTGTTTTAGAAATCTAGTTAACTAATGCATTGCTGCTTGTAAGTGCAGCTTTTAAATTCTCATAAATTCTCAATATTCTCTAAGAACCTTAAGGATGCCTCTAGCAGATCATTGGGCCTGTTTGCCTTTGTATGAAGCTCTTTTTAAAAATAATGATTGATTTACTTTTATAATTACAATTCAGTATTAGTCAATTTCCCAAATATTCAAATTGAAGGTATATCTAATACATTGATTTGTAAAATCTTTTTTCCTTGAATGTAATGCTTTAAAATTGTGGTGTATCTTGTATGCTACAAGGCATATCAAAATGGTATCTCGAGTACCTACATCAATTGGATATACTTTATTCTGCAGTACTATTGAATAGAGTTCTTAATCAGATATCCAGTCTCATTAAACTGAATCTTGAATTCTCTGTGACCAGAAGTAAAACATTTCATAAATGAGGATATTTGCCAATATATTCCTGATTTAAAAAATTAATCTGGTAGAGTAGGGGACCTTTACCATGAAGAGTTTAGATCGAATTCAACAGAAGCTGGGATTGTAGCAGTGGGTTTAATTTTTTATACAAATTTCACTATTTTCTCATTTATTAGTGTCTTTTGGAACAATTCCAAGTATAGAGAATGCATATAAATGAATTGCAAAGATTCATGAAGGAGCTATTTAAGAACCTTTCAATTTTAGCTCTTGGATATCGGGTGACATTAAATGATTGATCCTTGCTATACCTAAATAAGTAGTGACATAATAGTTAATTATAATTTTTCTGTATATTCTGTTTTATAACCTGAAATATGTCCTCTTTGGCTCCACCATCATCGTAAGTTCAACTGGAATTGCAAACACGTGCATATTTCAGCTGTACCAATATTAGTGTTTAAATTAAAAAGTTAAAAATAGACATGCAAGTCTAGCAAGACTGGTTTCCACGAGCCACATGGCTGCTCTAACCTTCTTGTCATGAGATAAGACCTTTCTTTTGAGATTATTCTTATGTGTATGCAATACAGTGAGAAGTCAACTTATACCTCTTTAAGAATAGGATCTAATTAAAAAAAAGCTTTATCAAAATACAAGCTAAATACTCCTAACATTTACTCCAAGTGTTAGACAAATCAACCCTTGACAATGCTAAATGTAAGAGAAATTTTAGATATAACTGTACTTCCAAATATTTACTATGAGTCACTATGCCGTGAGGGGTAAACCTATGGACATCTATCAAAGGGGCACATGAAGTATACTTCAAATATCTTTTATTTTAAAATTGAAAATAATGAATGGTTATGATTGCTTAGCATTATCATTTGCACCTTTAACCCTCAATATCTATTCTAATTATTAATAAAATATCTCTATAAAACTTGTCTAATATTTTGAGGAATTGTTTCATCTAAATATATGTAAAAAACAAATAGTTTTCTTATACAACATTTTTACTCATTTCTTTTTGTACTGTTAGGTCAACCTTGTAATTTTTGGCTGATTGTGGCCAAACTATTGCTAGCAAATATTTTGGCAAATGAGCAACTTCATATTTTTTTATGAATACTTGCTGGAAGCTCAGAATAAGCTCACGCCTGAGAAATCATTATCATAATTTCTTTGAAAAGATCGTTTTTGACTCACTTAGAAATGTCCCTGATTAATTCCTTATCCAAATAATTCTGTTGAGGAAGTGTATTTATTATGTAATGCAATTCATGAGCAGAAATTATTGAAAATAGTTTATATCTTTCCATATAAAATTGTGACAGCTTAACTTTTATTAAACCTAATTATGTACAAATTTTTAGCACATAAAATGCTACAGTACTGTGGGCACAATTAAAGAACTTTTATAATAAATCAAGAAATTAAATTATTATATTCTGTGAGTAGTCATTTCCAATGCCTCCGATTTTATAATTTTTGGATGTATAAAATTTTTCATGTTCTGCCTCAGAAAAAAAGCCTCTTGAAGAAAAAGGCATTTTTCATTAGACAACTGGAAGTTGATACTAAGCACAGTGTTAAACACCCTACCAATCAATAAGTGGAGGATTGTCAAATAACAGTTACTTTGGAGTTTCCCCTAAATGCCAAATAATTGGGTATCAAAGAAACTGAAGGACCTTACGTCTAGGAAATCACAAAAATTCTTTAATTTTTTGCATGAAGGAAGAATGAAGTGATCCAAACAGTTCACTTTCTGAGGATAGGAGAGCATTTGCATACAATTTTCTCAGAGTGATTGCAAATGATTGGACTAGTTGCTTCCCAGATAATTAATTTCCTTCTATTAATATATTTGCTCGAATATATAATACTTCCATTTGGTGCAGGTAAGAAGTAGAGGTAGGTATGCCTGCAGGCAAGAGTGTAGGTGTCCCCAGTATCTTTTCTTTATAGCTACATCATCATGGGTGGTCTGCTCGCGCAGGTCCTAGATGTTGTTTCTCCAGTTCTATCTGTCTATTGCCTTTCTTTTCATCTCTCTGTACCCTTCTCAATTCTTCAAACAATACAATAACTTCACTCTTCTCCTTCCTCTCGTCACTCTTCCTTCCACTGTGCCTTCTAGCATCCTTAAGTAGGAAGTTCTTTCTTAGTGCATGTCCTACCCAATTCTTCTTCCTTTGATGTATCAATTTTGTCAGTTCTCTTTCTTCATTTACCCTCCTCAGTACCTCCTCATTCCTAACTTTGTCCATCCACCTGATGTTCATCATTTTTCTTCAAACCCACGTTTCAAAAGCTTCTATACTTTTTATATCTCTTTTAAGGAGTGTCCACGTCTCACAGCCATATAGGAATACACTCCATACCAAGCACTTAATCATCCTTTCCTCAGTTCGACATTTATGCTAATAATTTTCTCTTTTTTCTAAATGCTTCCTTTGCCATTCCTATTTTTAACCTTACGCTTTTCTCACTTCTCTAGTCCTTTGTCACCTCCATACCTAGATATTTATACCTTTCGACTTCTTCTAATCTCACACCTTTCACAGACACATCACTTCACCATCTCCTATTTTCATCACTTTTGTTCTCTTTTGGTTTATTCTCAGACCATAACTTTCTCTCACACCCTCAAGCTGTTTTAGCATTTCCTTTATTTCATCCGTCCTTTCAGTGATTATTACCATATCATTGGCAAATCTAATGCATTCCGTTCTTCTCCCTCTAATGCTAACTCCTTTATCTCCTTTCCAGCATTCCTTGACCATCTTTTCTACATAGATATTAAATTACGTTGGCAACAAGAAGCAACCTTGTCTCACTCCTTGTCCTATGTCAAACCACTCTGTTTTCATTTCCCTTATCCTTATTGCAGCTTCTTGACCCACATACAAGTTTCTTATTAACCTCCTGTCCCTCCAGTCTACCCATCTTTCTTTTAATATAGTCATTAATCTTTTCCACTGAACAAAGTCAAAAGCCTTATCAAGATCTACTAAACGTAAACTCAAACTTCTTCCCTTTTCCAAATATCTCTCTGCTATGTTTCTGATTACACCTCCTGAATCCCCATACCTCTCCTAAACCTGAACTGTTTTTCCACCATATTTTCTTCCATTTTATAATTCTTCTATTCAGTATTCTGATTAAGATCTTTGCTGAGTGCACTATGAGACTAATCATTCAATGCTCTTCACACTTCTTTGTACATACTTCCTTTACTTGTTTTGTTTGTTTGTACTTCCTTCTTTCTTCCATCTTTACTATCATTTCCTGCATTATCCATGGTTTCTTAGCTTGCTTTCCTTTTATATAACCAATATTCTCTTCAAATACCCTCTTGATAGCATTCTGTAATCTGTGCCATTTATCTTCCACTCCTGGGAGTGTGTCATAATTAGTTCCCATCTCCACCTCTAATTTTTGACTAATTTCTTCTTTATCTAAGCCTTCTAATTTTTCCAGGTCCCACTTCTTAATTGCTGTTCTGGCTCTTTTTATATTCTTAAGTCTGATATCTAGTTCCATCTTCAGAAGAACATGGTCACTATAAATGTCAGCTCCAGATAATCCACATACTTGCTTTACTCCATTCCAGTATCTTTCTTCTACCAAGATAAAATCCATTTCTTATCGGTATCCATCCCCTGGAGCCCTCCAAGTATAAAGCCTTCTTTTGTGATGTTTGAACCACCTGTTCATTATTATCATCTTTCTATCCCTACAAAATTCAGTAAGTCTCATACCTCTTTCATCTGTTCCAACAAGAACCATAATTACTCACAATTCCTCCCACCTGTTCATTTCCAATTCTCGCATTCCAGTCTCCCATCGCTATTTTACAACAACCCTGTCCTTCCTTTATTATTTCTTCAATCCTTCCATACACTTCTTCCACTTCATCATCCTCATGGTCATTCATTGGCATATATACCTGTATATCTATTAATTTCTTGGGTGTTTCATCAATTTTTACTGCTATCACTGTCGTATATCACATTGATTATGCAATCCTTTATTTTCCTGTTTACAATAAAATCTACACCATTGCTTCTTCTTTTACTGCCACTAAAATAAAACACACCATTTTCAATTATTTCTTCTCCGGCTTCTTCCCACCTCACTTCACTAACTCCTATCATGTCCATTTAATTTTTGATCACCTCTCTTCTCAGGTTCTCTAACTTTTCTTCCTTCAGAATACTCCTTACATTCCAGCCTCCTACTCTTATTCTCTTACTCTTCTCCTTTACCTTTCCACTTGATATCTTCGTAGACTATTTTACCTCCAGTTGTGAATTTAGAATTCTAAGACATCATGAGTATAAACTGAACGTCACAACACCTATGCACAAGGAATATCCTTGAGATCTTTAGTACAGTGATTTTCTTGATGATTGACTTGATGGTGAGAACCCCATATTCCGGGGGTCTTTCGGTCGCCATAGCCTCGTTAGTTGTAACAGGGTGCACCACTTGAAGGTGAGGTTGACATTTGAGAGGGAGAGGCTATATGAGATGCATCACCAATCCTTACACCCCTATCATTTATATAGCTACATATACAAAATAAAACAGCATCAAGGCTATAAAACTTTAATAATTTCAACTTGTTTGTTTTCAGTTTCTTATATACTGAAAAAAGGAAGTTAAATGGCTCTATGCAGTACTATAAATGTTTCTTATGTCTCATTTACTAAGTCTGGTTACCTGTTTTCACTTACTTTATAAATTTATAGTTTTTACAGAATCATGTAGAGAATACTATTCTATGGTGCCGCTAACAGATGATAGTATTTACTGAATACTATGAAATATCATCTCAAGTTGCTACATTCGACACTTGTGACTAATCGAGGAATCACAATCGAAAACAGACAAAGAGGATTAACAACAAAGGTGCAATAAAGTAATGAATTCAATATAATTGATCCACACAGAAATGTCATGTATGAAACAGCATTAGAAACAACAAAGAAATACAATGAGACAGTGCAATAAGTCAAAATAATACTGAGAGTAACACCCCTAATAATAACTTGATGGAATTTGATCCACTTTCAAACATCTTTCTATAAGTCTAAAGCTAAATTTGGGGTTTAAGTAATGGAATGTAATATAAACAAGGACATTTTCCTACAGAGGTTGAAACGAGACTGAACGTCCGACCAATTCCTAGCTCGACCAACCGCTTCAAAACAACCATGTGATCTAGCTAGTAGGCCTAAATAAATGCTTATCTGATTGAATTTTACTTTCTTTGAATTCTTTTATGAGTATTATTTTTTTTCTAAATATCTTGATGAAAATTTCAGAGTCGCGTTAAATTTGGGGTCGCGTTATATTCGGGCTAATACATTAAGTTGTGTCACTTTTCTGCAGCGGTAAGCTGCAGAGGTAAGTCTGCTCGCGACTTTGGAAGGGCGACTTGGAATAAGGCGACTGAGCAGTGCCACCAACCTGCTTCTCCCTCTCTCTCTTTCTGTCACTCAAACTAGGTGGGAAATTTTGAACGTGCAGACTCAAAGCAAAGCTCTGAGGACCCAGGATGTCGGTAAAAAGGAGGAAGGCCATCTGAAGGATAACCACAAGAATAGTCCATAAGTATTATTTTTATCATGTTCAGAAAAGTTTTTTCGATTAATATACCTCCCAAGTAGCAATATCTATAGAAAAACCATACAATATCTGGAGCCATATCGACACAATATCTTGATATATCCATGTAATGTTTCATGGATGTCCTCACAATATCTGAAGCTCCCACAACTAGATATCCATCCTAAGTTATTCTTGGATATTTCAAAGCTAAAAATTTTTACTTTCATAACCTTATTTTACAAAGAAATGAAATACCACAATTCAAATTCATAAATAAAATTTTTTTTTCTATTTACATTATGAAAGCTAATCCTTAATGAAAATCTATATCTTTTTGGGATGTGGAACCCCACTTTGAGTTTCTTACTGCCTCTGAAACAAATTATTTCATCATATTAATTTGATTATCTAAATAACCACACACACATTAATTTTACAACTCTTTAATAATGCAAATCTTGTTATAAGGTTGGTGACAGTAACATGCTTCTTTTAGAATTGTGTTGTACAAAACTTTTTCCCAAATTACAGATCTATTTTTTGGTAATGTCAGATCAAGGAAATTTATCAAACAATATGCAAATTATACTTTTAAAACTCATTATCAAATATAACATCCTTTATCTTTAGGTCCATAAAACTTCTTTTATTTTTAAATTCCTAAAGAGAAAGGAATGAAAGAGAAGAAATTTTTCCTAGCTGCTGCACTGTAGACAATTTTGCATTTACTCCATCGATCTCAGGACCTGACAGTTCCTAGACAAATCCCAGCTATGCCCTTGGTAAATGCATACAGACATTTACAATTTTCTATCCATTGACGTTCTTCACACATAGAGAGCTGATGCACGCTACCCAAGATAAAGTGTTGGCGCATTGCAGACACTACAATGAAATATGTTGTCTTCAACAATGGATTGAAAGATATTATTGTATTTCCACTCTTGAACAGCAGAATTCCTTATCAGTAAACATTTAAAATGTTATCTCCAGCCAATTCTTACTTGGTCACCTCTGAGATAGAAACCTAAACTTCATGTTATTATCTAAGTCCCTAGTTAATATATACTGCATAATATCATGTAAAGCCTGAAATTACTAAGTCTATTAATTAAATTAAATGAATTAACTAAGTCCATCAAAAGATGCATTAAGGATATTTTCTGATATTTTATCACATTTATAACACATAAATTCACCCATTTCTCCATTTCATAATATCCATATAATATTTCAAAATCAATATTATGTTTGTTGGATATTCTCAACCTAATATGGATATTCAACAGATATTTCATGCTACTTTGGCTCTAATTTCATATATTTATTTTATATATTTAAGTCCTGATACTTTTATGAGATTTCACTCACTATCTAAATTTATAATTTTTTCAGAATCCTGTGGAGGAGCCTTTCCTACCAAGAGCATCAGAAAATGCAGAATGAGGGAGGACAGGAGGAAGAACATCTTGAGGACATAAACCAAAGGATAGTGCCTACATTAGTATTATTATCAATATGCATTGATTTCTTACTAATATGCCTTCATATTCTCATATATTTACATTTTTTGGTTTTGTGTGCTCTATTCTGTGTGTCTTTTCGGAGTCATGTATAGGAATTTTTTTACAGAAAACATCATCTCAGAGCACACAGAATTGCAGAGAAGAGGGATAATATCTTTGTCAGTGCATAAATCATGGGAATAGTGAATAACTTTCAATATTAATATGATTTATCATGAGATTTTCTTATTATGAAGCAATTCTTATATATTTATGTTTTTCATTCTTCCAAGGAATGAATGGACTTGAAAAAAGTCTGACGAGACCGGGAATCGAACCTGGGTCTCCCAATTGCCAGTCGGGTGCTCTGTCAGTTGAGCTATCCAGGCCATTCCGGAGACTTTTTTCAAGTCCATTCTTCCTTGGGATTTTTCCTGGGTGCGCACCATCTTGCGCAAAGCCATCCTTACCAGTTTTCCTGTTTTTCTTTATCTGTTTTCACTTCTTATGTGAATTTACAGTTTTTTCAGAATCTTGTAGAGGAGACTTTTCTAACTAATGCACTTTGTCTGAGGACAGACATCGAGGGAGGAAAGTCATCTCGAGGACATTAATTAATAGTACATAAGTATTGTTATTAACATGCATTTAAATGAGATTTTCTCATTAATGTGCCTTAATATTTTTTGTGTATTTTTTTGTAGAGGATACTATCGTACGGACAGCATAGTGTCAGAGGACCCAGGATTTTGGACAAGAGGAGGTAGAGCATGTCAAGGAACTAAACCACCAAAATAGTACATAAGTATTATTATTATCTATGAGATTTCTTAATTGATATAACTTTTACTTCATATAATATTCTGTTTTTAAGTCCTGTCACTTTTATGTGATTTAACTTACTACATAAAGTTATAATTCTTTTATGTTAATTTCCTACCAAGATCATTATGTCAGAGGATGCAGGATGACAGAGAACAAGAGGAAGATTATCTTGAGGACATAAACCATAGGATATTTCATAAGTATTAATATTAAGATGAGTTTATATGAGATTTTCAATATGCCTTTACATTTTTCTATATTTATGTTTTTCTCTTTACTCTTTATGTAATTTCACATACTGTATAAAGTTATAAGTTTTTCAGATGGAAGGTAAAGGTAGAGAAGGAGTCATGTTCCAGCTCAGTAGAACAATCTTTGTTCTTTTTTTGAAGTACAACATTAAATGGATTGCTATTAATATTGCAGTTATATACTTTACTTTAAACATCGAAATTTATTTATATATGTCATATATTTCATAAGATATACTTACTGCAAAGCATGTGATTTTGCAGAGATGAATTAGAAATGATGATAATGGGGATACGCAGACATATGACTTTCCCAGAGAAGGAGCTTTGTAATGATTTTTCAATAGAAATAATATGCAACGTGGATTGTTATTAATTTTGCTGTTGTGAACTTTCCTTGAACATTAACACTTCTTATTGTATGTAATGTTTTTCATATCATTTTATACTTAATTAATGTTGTATACATTTATCTTTACTATAAACATGGTGTATGCATATGATATTTAATAAGTTAAGATTTACTCTTATTGAGTATCTATGTGATGTATGTAAATCACACTATGTAGTTATATAAACTATATATATTAAGCTTTGATTATATGTGCCACTCAATAAATTAATCTTTATTACCAAGACATTTTTTTTTTATTTCGCGAAGATTCCATCATGGCCGCCACATGCGAGGAAGTAGAGAAGGCTGAGTGTGGCGAATGTGGGGAGAACGGAAAGAATAAGAAGTTGGTGGATTGTGAAGGCGGTTGTGGTCGATCTTTGCACATAAAGTGCGTCCGTATTTCTGCAGATGTGTTGAAAATGATTAAGTCGGTTAAAGGTGTGAAATGGTTTTGTCAAGATTGTAATGTAGAGAAGAGAGTAAAGAATGAATTTCTTGGAAGTATGAAGGAAATGATACGTGAAAGTGTTGATGAAAGCATGAAGAATATTATACGTGAAATCGTTGTTGAGGAAATGAAAGACGTTAAGGAACAAATAAAGAAGATTGGTGATAAGGATAAAGTCGAAAAGAAATCTTTTGCAGAGGTTATAAAGGACGCTAAAAGTGAATGTGTACTAATACATCCAAAGAATGTGGAAACAGACAGCAAGGGTACGCGAGAGGAATGTAGGGAAAAGATAAAACCAAGTGAATTACGTGTAGGTGTCTTAAAAGTAAAAGATATTAGTAAGGGAGGAATTGCGATTGCATGTAACAGTGAAGCGGATGCGAGAAAAATAGAGAAACAGGCAAAACAAAAGTTGGGGGAGGACTACAATGTGAAGATTCCCAAGAAAAATAATCCGAGAGTAAAAATTATCGGTATGTCAGACGAATACAATAAGGAGGATTTAATGAACTGTTTACGAAGTCAAAATGAAGTTTTAAAAAGCACGGAAAAATTCATATCTGTTCGACTGATCAAGAAAATGAAGACAAAGTATATGGCAGTATTGGAGGTAGATAGTAAAGTGTTCTGCGATTTGATTGAAAGAGGACATGTAAACATTGGATGGGACAGATGTCCAGTGTTTGAAGATATGGGGATAAAAAGATGTTTTAAATGCGCAGGATTTCATCATAATAAGAGTGAGTGCAATGAGAAGGAGATATGTTTTCGCTGTGGAGGGGATGATCACAAGATAAGTGGGTGTGAAGAAACAATTGAACGTTGTGTAAATTGCGTTAGATCTAATGAGAGGTTAGAAATGAAACTTGATGTATGTCATAATTTATTTGATAACAGCTGCCCAGTGTACAAGCGAGTAGTGGAAGCAAAAAGGAAAAGAATTGACTATGCTGTATAGCAATCATTGTTTAGAGCAGGGGAAGGAAAGTGCATACATTTAAATGCCCAAGGTTTCAGAAGTCATAGAGATGAGATAAGAAGGCTTGTATTTAATACTAATCCATTAATAGTAGCACTATCAGAGACACATGTCACTGAAGACTTTGAAGAGCAAGAAATCAGTATTAATGATTATATTGTTGTAAGATGTGATTCAAAATCTGTACATACTGGAGGAGTTCTCTTATACCTACGAAATGGAATCAAGTATGAGGTTATAGACAAAACATCAGTGGATGGAAACTACTGGAGTATAATAATAAAAATTTCCATCAAGTTACTGTCATTGTACTTGTGTTTGGTATACAGATCACCTAGTAGAGGAATTATGGAAATGATGGATTATTTGTACAAATGGGGAGAATGGATAGCAGAAAAGAAGCAAGAAGCTATGTTTGTTGGGGATTGGAACATAAACTGGACAGATGGTAGAATGTCAAATACCATTAAATTAAAGGAATGGGCTGATATCATGGGACTCAAACAATGTGTGAAAAAACCAACAAGAGTTACTCCAACATCAAATACACTTATAGATGTTGTTTTTACAAACAGAAGGAAAGTTAGCTGTAAAATTAAGGATCAACCAAAGATATCTGACCATAGTAATGTAATTATTGACCTAGGTGAAATAGGTGCAATTAAAGA